>PVKV010012808.1:0-63955 GCA_004027835.1 Alouatta palliata | reverse complement strand
CACATAATTGGAAGTAAATCACTCCTCAGCAAATGCAAAAGAACGGAAATCATAACAAACAGTCTCTCAGACCACAGTGCAATCAAGTTAGAACTCAGAATGCAGAAACTAACTCAGAACCGCACAGCTTCATGGAAACTGAACAACTGGCTCTTGAATGTTGACTGGATAAACAATGAAATGAAGGCAGAAATAAAGACGTTCTTTGAAACCAATGAGAATGAAGACACAACATACCAGAATCTCTGGGACTCATTTAAAGCAGTCTCTAGGGGAAAATATATAGCAATAAATGCCCACATGAGAAGCAAGCAGAGATCTAAAATTGACACCCTATCGTCAAAATTGAAAGAGCTAGAGGAGCAAGATCAAAAAAACTCAAAACCTAGCAGAAGACAAGAAATAACTAAGATCAGAGCAGAACTGAAGGAGACAGAGACACGAAAAACCCTTCAAAAAATCAATAAATCCAGGAGCTGGTTTTTATTTTAAATTTTTGTTTAAATTTTATTTAAATAGTTTTTGGGAAACAGGTGGTTTTTGGTTACATGGATGAGTTCTTTAGTGGTGATTTCTGAGATGGTGCACCCATCACTTGAGCAGTGTACCCTGTACCCAATGTGCGTGCTTTTTTTTTTAATCTCTTACCTCCCTCCCACCCTGCCATTTCCATTTCCCACAGTCCCTTATATCATTCGTATGCCTTTGTGTCCTCATAGCTAAGCTCCCACTTACAAGTGAGAACACATGATATTTTGTTTTCATTCCTGAGTTACTTCGCTTAGAGTAATGGTCTCCAATTCCATCCAGGTTGCTATGGATGCCATTATTTTACTCCTTGTTATGGCTGAGTATATATATTCTATTGTGTGTGTGTGTGTGTGTGTGTGTGTGTGTGTACATACACACACACACACCTATACACACAAACACACACACACACACACACACACACACACACACATATACACCCACCATGGAATATATATACTCAGCCATAACAAGGAATAAAATAATGGCATTCACAGCAACCTGGATGGAATTGGAAGCAGACTAAAGAACATGTGATATATATGTGCATGTATGTATACATACACACACACACACACACATATCACATGTTCTTAGTCTGCTTGTGGTTGATGGACATTTAGACTGGTTCCATATTTTTGCAACTGTGAATTGTGCTGCTGTAAACATGTGTATGCAAGAGTCTTATGACATATTTTTCTCTGGGTAGACATCAGTTGTGGGATTGCTGGATTAAATGGTATTTCTACTTTTAATTCCTTAAGAAGTCTCCATACTGTTTTCCATAGTGTTTGTAGTAGTTTACATTCCCACCAGCTGTGTAAAAAAGTGTTCCCTTTTTATCATATCTTTTTTTTAAAAAAATTTTTATGCCAACATCTATTTTTTTTAATTATGGCCATTCTTGCCATTATTTAAAATCATAAACAAGCTGGTAGCTCATTGGGGATTTAATTTGTATTTCCCTGATAATTAGCGATCTTGAGCATTTTTTTCCTACGTTTATTGGCCATTTGCATATCTTCTTTTGAATTGTTTATTCATATCATTTGGTCACTTTTTTTATGGGGTTGTTTTTTCTGGCTGATTTGTTTGAGTTCCTTGTAGATTCTGGATATTAGTCCTTTGTCAGATGCATAATTGAATATTTTCTCCCACTCTGAGGGCTGTCTGTTTACTCTGCTGATTATTTCTTTTGCTATGCAGAAGCTTTTTAGTTTAATTAGGTCCCCTCTGTTTATTTTTGCTTTTGTTACATTTGCTTTTGGGTTCTTGGTCATGAATCTTTGCCTACGCCAATGTCTAGAAGAGTTTTTCTGATGTTATTCTAGAATTTTTATGGCTTCTGGTCTTAGATTTAAGTCTTTGATCTGTCTTGAGTTTGATTTTTGCATAATGTAGGAGATGAGGATCCAGTTTCATTCTTCTACATGTTGCTTGTCACTTGTCGCAGCACCATTTGGTGAATAGGGTGTCCCTTCTCCACTTTATGCTTTTGTTTGCTTCATTGAAAATCAGTTGGCTGTAAGTATTTGGCTTTATTTCTGGGTTCACTATTCTGTTCCATTGGACTACATGCCTGTTTTTACCAGTACCATGCTGTTTTGGTAATTATAGCCTGGGAGTATAGTTTGAAGTCAAATTCTGTGATGCCTCCAGATTTGTTCTTTTTCCTTAGTCTTGTTTTGGCTATGTGGGCTCTTTTCCTAGTTCTGTGAAGAATGATGACGGTATTTTGATGGGAATTGCATTGAATCTGTTGGTATGGTCATTTTCACAATATTGATTCTACCCATCCATTTGGGTATCATCAGATAACCTGATGACTATGTGCCTAGGTGATGATCTTTTTGTGATGAATTTCCCAGGTGTTCTTTGAACTTCTTATATCTGTATGTTTAGGTATTTAGCAAGGCCAGGAAAGTTTTCCTCAATTATTCCATCAAATAAGTTTTCCAAACTTTTAGATATCTCTTCTTCCTTAGAAACACCAATTATTCTTAGGTTTTGCCATTTAACATAATTCCAGGGCCAAGAACAGTACCTCACACCTGTAATCCCAGCACTTTCGGAGGGCAAGGCAGGAGGATCACTTGAGGCCAGGAGTTTGAGACCAGCCTGGACAATATGGTAAAACCCCATCTCCACTACAAATACAAAAATTAGCTGCATGTGGTGGTACACACCTGTAATCTCAGCTATTTAGGAGGCTGAGGGCATGAGAATTGCTTGAACCTGAGAGGCAGAGGTTGCAGTGAACTGAGATCACACTCTCGCACTCCAGCTTGGGTGATAAAGCAAGATTCTGCCTCAAAAATAAACAAGCAAAAAAAAAAAAAAAAAAAAAAAAAAAAAAAAAAAAAAAAAAAAAAAAAAAAAAAAAAAAAAAACAAGCAAACAAAAAAAAACTGCCAGGTGTGGTGGCTCACGCCTGTAATCCCAGCACTTTGGGAGGCCAAGGTGAGCGGATCACCTGAGGTCAGGAGTTTGAAACCAGCCTTACCAACATGGTGAAACCCCGTCTCTAGTGAAAATACAAAAATTACCTGGGCATTGTGGCATCCACCTATAATCCCAGCTACTAGGGAGACTGAGGCAGGAGAATCACTTGAACCTGGGAGGTGGAGGTTGCAGTGAGTAGAGATCACGCCATTGCACTCCAGCCTGAGTAAGAAGAGTAAAACTCTGTCCCCCTACAAAAAACAAACAAACAAACAAAACAACAACAACAAAAAAACACAGCAATAACCTCACATAATTCCAAATTTCTTGGAGGCCTTGCTCTTTTTTTTTAATTTTTTCTTTGCCTTTGTCTGATTGAGTTAATTCAAAAGTCCTGTCTTTGAGCTCTGAAGTTCTTTTTTCTACTAGTCTGGTCTACTGCTGAAATTTTCCAGTGCATCTTGTATTTCTCTATATGTGCCTGTCATTTCCAGAAGTTGTTTGTTTTCTCTTTGTCATGTCTATTTTCCGGGATAATTTTTCATCCCTATCTTGTACTTTTTTTTTAATTTCTTTAAGTTGGTTCTCACCTTTCTCTGGTATCTCATTGAGTAGCTTAATAATCACTCTTGTGAATTCTTTTTATTTTGAGACCGAGTCTTGCCCTGTCGCCCAGGCTGAAGTGCAATGGCACAATCTCAGCTCACTGCAACTTCTGCCTCCCTAGTTCAAGTGATTCTCCTGCCTCAGCCTCCTGAGTAGCTGGGATTACAAGGGCACGCCACCACACCCAGCTAATTTTTTGTATCTTTAATAGAGACGGGGTTTCACCATGTTGGCCAGGCTGGTCTCGAACTCCTGACCTCGTGATCCACCCGCCTTGGCCTCCCAAAGTGCTGGGATTACATGCGTGAGCCACTGTGCCCGGCCCAACCCTGTCAATTCTTTATCTGGCAATTCAGAAATTCCTTTTTGATTTGGATCTATTGCTGGGGAGCTAGTGTGATCTTTTGGTTGGGTGTTATAGAGCCCTGTTTTGTCATATTACCAGAATTACTTTTCTGGTTCCTTTTCATTTGGGTAGACTATATCAGTGGAAAGTTCTGGAACTCAAGGCCTGCTGTTCAGAATCTTTTATCCCACAGGGTTTTTCCTCCATAGGGTGCTGTCCCCATTCCCCTATGGATAGGACTTTCTGAGAGCCATACTGTAGTGATGTGAGCTGTCTACATCACAACCAAGGTCTCCCAGTTATGGATGCCAGCACCTGCTCTGGTGGAGGCAGGAGGGGAGTGAAGTAGACTCTGAGAGTCCTTGGTTGAAGATAGGTTTAGTGTGCTGACTTTCTCAAATGCTGGTTATGCTAGTAGTGAAGTTGTCACATGGATAGACTCAGGACCTCTGGTTAGCCAGGATGTTACAGGCAGTGGAATTACCTGTAGTTTTCTCCTTCCTGAGAGCAGGGTTATTCTGTCATGAGTATCTGTAATGGCCTGAGCTGGCTGACCTCCAGCCAGGAAGCAGCACTTTTTAGGAGCACCAGCCATAGTAGTACTAGGGGGATATAAGGTTGTCCTAAGTTGGCCAAGGCAAGTATTCCAAAAGAACGCTTTCCAAAATATCCGCTGATTCAATGAGAAAATAAAATCAGAGATCACAGTTTATTTAGACATTAACAAAAGGAGGGCAATTTACAGCAAAACTTTTGGGAAATGGCTAAAGTTGCATTCAAAGGAAAACTCATAACTTTACACACCTTTCTTATTTTATGAAAAAAAGAATGAAAACAAAAGACTAGGTTTCCATCTCCAATAGCATGGTTGTTTAGGTATTTACTAGACCCCGAGTCCTCTTGAAAACAAAAGAAGTAAAATACAGAATAAAATATATTCTAAAATTTATTCTAAAAACTATTCAACAATGGTAAAAGAGTAAAGAATTACTAGGCCAAATATGAAAGTGAAACAAGGAACTCAGACTATTAAAATCACATTTCTCCCAAGAACATTTGCCTAACTTGGCAAACTTAAGCTTAGGTTATTTTTCACAGTTTGCTGAAGTTGGAGACAGAATACAAAGTGTAAAGGACTCTAAAACTGGTAAATCTAATGGGAGAATCAGCCCATTACATTGGGGATTCCTTGCTGTAGGGCTATGACCTCACTATAGGGAGAACAAAATAAACACACCACCCCAACACGTATGCATACAGAGATACACACACAGAGAGGACTTCAGGGAATATTGTATGGCACTGAGCAGAAGTGGAGAGGAAATATCATCATTGATAATTGATAAACAAAAACCAGCCCTTTTAGTAATCCCCAAAACTTTAAACCACAAGTTCTAGTTAGAGGTGACTTGGGAGTCTGGAATTAGCTTCCAAACTCACTTGCATGCATAATGGCAGAGTTCCATTTTTGGCAGCCTCAGGACTGTGGGTCTCATTTTGCTCACTGTCAGCTGGAAGCTGCCCTCAGTTCCTTGCCACATGGGCCTTTCCACAGGGCAGCTCACAACATAGCTGCTTCCTTCATCAAAGCCAGCAAGACAGTCTGTCAAGTCTGTTAGCAAAATGGAGGCAACAGTCTTGTGTAATGTAATCATAGAAACGACATTCATCACCTTTGCAGTGTTCTAGAGCAACAAGCTACAAGTTCCACCCACACTCAATGAGAGTAGATAACATAAAGGGGCCCAATCTTTCTCTTTAGCACCCAGTGAAGGCTCGGAAAAGAGCCTGTGCGTGAGTGCAAGCTCCCACCATGCTTGGGGGCCTCCAGCTATTCCAGACTAACATCCCAGACCCACTTGGCCCTTAGCTGATTTCTTCTTACTTATTCCCCCTCTCCCTCCCATGCTCTGCCACTGGTGAACTGGTGCACTTGTCCTTTCTCTCCTTGGAAAGTCCCATTCATTCTTGGAATTCAGACTGTGACCAGTTTTCTGATGGGCTCAAAAAAGTTACAGTTTTGTATTTAGCTTTTTTTTTTAAATTTTCCTTTCTGGCTTTCTCTCTCTCACTTTTTTTTTTCTTTTTTTTTTTGGGAGACAGGGTCTTGCTCTGTCCCCTTGGCTGGAGTGCGATGGTGCAGTCATGGCTCACTGCAGCCTCTACCTCCCAGGCTTAAGACATCTGCTTGCCTCTGCCTCCTGAGTAGCTGGGACCACAGGTGCCAGCCACCATGCCCAGCTAACTTTTTGTATGTTTTGTAGACATGGGGTTTCACTATGCTGCTCAACCTGGCAGACTCCTGGCCTCAAGCCATCTGCCCATCTTGGCCTCCCAAAGTGCTGGGATTACAGGCGTGAGCCACTGCACTGGCCATATCTGTTTTTCACTTCTGGTTAGAGTGAAAGTAACACTCTTACAGCTTTCTGCATCCTAGACAGAAGCAGAAATAACTGAGATTACACAGCATTTTGAACTAAACAATAATGAAAATGCTCCAGATCGCCAGGTGCGGTGGCTCACACTTGTAATCCTAGCACTTTGGGAGGCCGAGGTGGGTGGATCACCTGAGGTCAGGAGTTCAAGACCAGCCTGGCCATCAGGGTGAAACCCCATCTTAAAAAATAATAATAAATAAATAAAAAGAAAAAAAAAAAGAAAATACTCCAGATCAAAATCTGTGGAGGGAAGCTAAAGACAGATTTTAGAGAGAAACTTAAAGCCTTAGAATGCATATATTAAAAAATATTAAAGAAGCAAAAAGGTCCAAAGTAAATGACTGAATCTTCTAATTTAAGAAATCCCCTTAAATGACAGACAGTGGCTCACACCTGTCATTCCAGCACTTTGGGAGGCCGAGGTGGGTGGATCACTTCAGCTCAGGAGTTCAAGACCAACCTGGCCAACATGGTGAAACCCCGTCTCCACTAAAAATAAAAAAAAAAAATAGCCAGGCGTGGTGGCAGGCACCTGTAATCCCAGCTACTAGGCAGGCTGAGACATGAGAATCACTTGAACCCAGGAAGCAGAGGTTGCAGTGAGCCATGATTGCACCAGTGCACTCCAGCCTGGGCAACAGAGCAAGACTTCGTTCTTCCCTTCCCCCAGAAAAGAAAAGAAAAGGAAGGAAATAAGAGAGAACAGAACTTAAAGTAATAGTAATATCCTATGGAACTGATAAAGCCACAAATTGGTTCTTAGGAAAAAAATAACCAAATTGACAATGCTTTGGCATGGCTGTCCAAGAAGAAAAGAGGACAACATTACAAATGAAGAAAGGGATGCAGTTTCAGATATAACAGATATTTAAAAGATATTAAGAGAGTTTTAGAATTAACCTTATTTAAATAAATTTGAAAATCTAAATGAAGTAGATAAATTTCTAAAATAGAAACATATACAATTTGTTAAAATTATTTCAAGAATAATTAGAATATATGAATAGCCCTACAATCATGAGTTATTCTATCAGTAGTTAAAAATATTCTCATAAAGAAAATTCTAGGCCCAGGCAATTCTACTGGCAAGTTCTACCAAATATTTAAAGAACATATTTGTTCAGTTTTATACAAATTATTCTAGAACTTACCCAAAGAGGGAACATTTCAGAGCTAATTTTGTGAGGCTTGTATAAACTGTATGCCAAAATCTGACAAGGCAAGTATGAGAACAGAAATTACAGATCAATCTCACCGATGGGCTTAGATTCAGAATTCTAAACAAAATTTTAGGATATTGAATCAAGCAATACATTAAAAAGACCAAAGAAAAACAAAAATCACACAAGAAAAACAGACTGCTAATTTTTCTTAGTATGATTAAATTTCCATTACTAATAGAAAAGAAAGTCATTAAAAACTTAAGATCCTATGAATATTTTGGGAAGAATTATATTTGACTCCAGGGTAAATGGAATTGGATAAATACATGTGATTTTTAAACAGTGGTATTACACCATATTAGGTACATTTTAAATCAACATTAATTATAGAATTTGAACAAAATAAAATTTATATCAAAAATTTATATTTGGTCCTTTTAATATGTTTTTGGGCATATGATTTTAGACAGTAAAACAGGAAGAAACATTTTATTTGTGCAAAATCAATATAAAGTAATAGATATTTTTCTCTTTAAAAGAAAGAAGGGAAAATGAAAGTATTTTGTATGGAATTGTATGGATTTTCTTAAGAGTTGTCAAATGAATAAATGCAGTTCTTTTTGTTTTTGTTATTCTTTGTGAGCATGCTGTTTTATGGTGAATGCATTTCATAGTTTTAATCATAAATAAATGTCTGTGAAATGATTTCTTAAAAAGGTAATGCATCATGAGCAAGTTATCCCAGCAAAGAAAGATTGGCTTAAACAGTGAAAAATCAATTAGTGTAATTCACCATGATAACACATTAAAGGAGAAAAATTATGTGATTATCTCAAAAGATGCAGGAAAATAACTTGATAAAATTAAATATCCATTTATGGATTTTTAAAAAGCCTCTCAACAAAATAAGAATAGAAAGTAATTTTCTTAATTTGACTCTTCTGTTTATTGCTGTATAACAAATAAAGCCAAAATGTAGTGGCTTATCACGATAGTAATTATTTATTATCTTGTGTACCCTCTGTGGCTCAAGAATTTGGATGAAGTTCAGCCGAGTGGTTCTGGCTCGGGTTATCATGATGTTGCAGTCAGTCAGTGGCTGAGGTTGGGTTCACTGCAAAGGCTTCTTCACTCACATGTTTGGTTCCTGGGCTGTAAAAACTTAGAAATCAGGGTGCTGAAACAGCTGGGGCACTTCAGGCATCCTTATCTGTATAAGATCTCTCCATATGGTCTGTTTGTTTTCATTATAACAATTGTTGTGTAACAAATCACCCCAAAATTTACTGGCTTAAAACAACAATTATTTATTGTTTCTCACAAATTCTATAGGTCAAGAAATTCAGGAATATTTCAATTGGGTGGCTCTAGCTTGGGGTTTCATAAGGTCGCCACCACAGTGATGGGGTCATCTCAAAGCTTCTTCACTTGTTCAGTGCCTGAGAAGGGAAGGCCTGAACATCTGTAACCTGGAACAACTGGGGTTCTTTGGGCATACTCGTCTCTATTTGGTTTCTTCATATGGTCTCTCCAGCATTGTGACTTCAAGGTATCTAGACTTCCCATGGAAGTGTAGAGGTTCAATGACACATGTCCCAAGAAAGAGAACTAGGAAGTTGTATCAACTTTTATGAAGTAGGCTCAGAACTAACAGAGCTTCACATTTACTGTACACTGTTCGCCAATTCAGGTACAAATGCCCATGCAGGTTGAAGGGTAGGGTATATAGAATTCATCTCTTCATGGAGGAGTGGCAATGTTCTGAAAGAGCCTGTGGGACTAGAAATAATCTTGTAGCCATGTTTGAAAAATATTGTCTGCACAATGACAAAGAGTATCCAAAATAAATCCCTCCAACAAACATGCTGCTTAATTTTGAGACACTAAAAGCATTCTCTTTAAGATGAAGATGCTCACTATCACTACTTTTACTGAGCATTGTCCTGGAGATCCTAGTCAGTGGAGTGAGAAGAATAGGAAATAAAAAATATAAAAGTTAAAAGGGAATTAAAAAACTGAAATATACAGACAGTAGAGAATCTAAATGAAATTCTAATAAATGATTAGAATTAATAAGAGGATTTAGCAAGGTTACTGAATATATTAATATATAAAAATCAATTACATGTCTATGCATCAGCAATTAGAGTAAAAAATTTATTTAACCTGGGAAAAGATCAAGGTAAGAGATGGAATAAAAACCCTAGCTATTAGCAAAGAAATAGTACCTGGAAAATAATATATAACTAAATAGCTGAATAGAGAAAAAAAATCAAACATCCTTGGAAATTTAGTGTATGATGAAGATGGTATTCCACATGAAAAAGCTTCACTACTTCACTACTTCAATAAGTAGTGTTGGTATGAATGGCTTACTATTGCATACAATGTAAAGTTAAACCAGTGACTCATTCTTTACACCAAAATAAAATCCAGAAGATCAAAAACATAAATTAAAAATTAATAAATGAAAGCACGAATAAAAACAAAATTAAAGAAAATATATCATTTACAAAAGCATCAAAAGTATAACACTTAGGAATAAATCTGAGATAAGATATGAAGACCTCCACCCAGGAAACTATAAAACATTACTGAAAAAATTAAAGATGATTGAAATAGCCAAGCTTATGGGTTGATAGAGTCAAGATGGCAATTCTTTCTGAATTGATCTATAGATGTAATGTAAATCAATTAAAGATCCCAACAAGTTTTTACAGAAATCAACAAATGTGTATGGAAGGGCAAAGATCCAAGAATAATCAAGACACTTTTGAACAAAGTAGGTAGACTTGATTTACCAGCTGTTGTCAAGACTTACTATAAAATTATAATAATAAGATAATCTGGTTTTTGAACAGGAAGAAAGAAATGGGAAAGAACAGAAAGCACAGAAACAGACCAATATAATGAAGAAATTTAATGAAGAGATAGATGTTATAAAAAAAGAATCAAACAAAAACCCTGGAACTGAAGAATTTAATGAATGATGTAAAAACATAAGAGCTTCAACAATAGACTAGATCAAGTTTATTCAGAATTCAGAAATTCAAATTTAGAAAGAACTTAGAAATAACCCAAACAAACAAACAAACAACAAAAATAAAGAAATAAAGAAAGGAAGAAAGAAAAACAAAGAATTTTAAAAATAAAAAAAAAGCCTACATGACATATAAAGCAACGGTATAAAGTGACCAAATATTCAAAAATTTGGGATTTTCAGAGGGAGAAGATATGGGCAAAGGCAGAGAAAATCTATTTAACAAAAGAATAGCTGAAAAGTTCCCAAGTCTTGTAAGATATATAGATATTTAGAGAGGAAGCTCAGAGATCTCCAAATAGATTCAACCTAAAAAGGTTTTTTCCAAGGCTCACTATAGTCGAACTGTCAAAAGTCAAAGAGAGAGTTCTAAAAACAGTGAGAGAAAATCATCATGTCACATATAAGGAAATCCCCATCAGACTCACAGTGAGTTTCTCAGCAGAAACCTTTCAGGCAAAGAGAGAATAGGGTGATATATTCAAAGTGATAAAATAAAATTAAAGAATATTATATCCAGCATGTTAGCCAAGAATATTATATCCAGCAAAGCTATCCTTCAAATATGAAGGACAAAGTCTTTCTCAGGTAAGCACAAGTGGAGGGAATTCATCACCACTAGACTGGCCATGCAATAAATGCCTAGAGTCATACATCTGGAAGCAAAAGGACTGCCATCCTAAAAACACACCATGGCTCACATCTGTAATCCCAGCACTTTGGGAGGCCAAGGTGGGCAGATCACGAGGTCAGGAGATTGAGACCATCCTGACCAACATGGTGAAACCCCATCTCTACTAAAATATAAAAAAATTAGCTGCGCCTGTAGTCCCAGAGGCTGAGACAGGGGAATCGATTGAACCTGGGAGGCAGAGGTTGCAGCGAGCTGAGATTGCACCATTGCACTCCAGCCTGGTGACAGAGTGAGACTCTGACTCAAAAAGAAAAAAAAGTCTAAAACTCACTGGTACAACAGACATTGTATTATTTACCTTTACAATTTCTTTTTGAGTCTTAAACATGATTACTAGGAAAAAAAACACAAAAAATAATAAAGGTAAATAATAAAAGAGGTAAAAAGGAACATAAAGTATAACCAAAAAATCAAAAAACAATTAAAATACCAGAAGTAAGTTCTCGCCTGTTAATAAGAGCTTTGACTATAAATGATTTAAAATTCCCAATTAAAATATACAGACTACTGAATTGATAACAAAACAGGACCCAACAAGTAATTCACTTCATCTGTAAAGACACACATAGACTGAATGTGAAGGGATGGAAAAAAATATTCCATACAAACAGAAACCAAAAGCATGCAGGAGTAATACACTTATGTCAGATAAAATAGACTTTAAATCTAAAAACATAAAAGAGACAAAGAACGTCATTATATAATGATAAAGAGATTAATTCAGCAAGAGGATACAACAATTCTAAACATATATATACCCAAAACCAGAGCACCTAGATATATAAAGCCAGTATTATTAGAGCTAAAGAATAAGATGGACCCAAACACAGTAATAGTTGAGGACTTCTGTACCCCATTTTCAGCATTAGATCATCTAGACAGAAAATCAACAAAGAAACATTGAATTTAATCTGCACTGCAGACCAAATAGATCTAACAGACATTTATGGAACATTTTATCCAATAGCTATAAAATAAACGTTTCCCTCATCAGCATATGAAACATTCTTTAGTGTAGGCCATGTATTAAGACTACAAAAGAATTCTCAACAAATTTTTAAAAATCAAAATTACATCAAATATCTTCTCAGACCACAATTTGCAAAACTAGAAATCCATAACAAGAAGCACTTTGAAACTGTACAAATACATACAAATTAAGAAACATGTTCCTGAAACATCACTGGGCCAATAAAGGAATTAAGAAGGAAATTTAAACATTCCTGGCTGGGTGTGGTGGTTTATGCCTGTAATCTCAGCACTTTGGGAGGCTAAGGCAGGTGTATCACAAGGTCAGGAGTTCAAGACCAGACTGGCCAAGATGGTGAAATCCCATCTCTACTAAAAATACAAAAATTAGCTGGGCACAGTGGCAGGTGCCTGTAATCCCAGCTACTCGGGAGGCCGAGGCAGGAGAATCACTTGAACCTGGGAGGCAGAGGTTGCAGTGAGCCGAGATTGCACCACTGCACTCTAGCCTAGGTGACAGAGCGAGACTCTGTCTCGAAAAAAAAGAAATTTAAACATTCCCTGAAAAGTAAAAATAGAAACATAACATACCAAAATTTACAGGATACAGCATAAACAGTACTGAAAGGGAAGTTTATGGTAACAAATGCCTATATCAAAAAAGTGGAAAGATTTCAAAGAAACAACCTAATTGATCTATCTCAAGGAACTTGAATAGTCTAAAGAAACCAAACACAAAATTAGTACAAGGAAAGAAATAATAAAGACCAGAGCAAAACTAAATAAAATAGAGACTAAAAATACAAAGAATCAATGCAAGTTAGTTACTTTTGGAAAGTTAGTTTTTGGAAAAGATAAAAAAAAATTGTAAACTGCTAGGTAGACTAACCAAGAAAAAAGAGAGAAAGTACAAATAAATAACATCAGAAATGAATAAGAAGAAATCAGAATTGATTCCAGAGACACACAAATGATCTTTAAAAAGTAATATGAAAAACTCTGCACTAACAAATTGGAAGACCTAGAGGAAATGGATAAACTCCTGGACACGTAAAACCTATCAAGAATAAGCCAAGAAGAAACAGAAAACCTGAATAGACCAATAATGTGTAACAAAGGTGAATCAATAATAAATCTCCCAACAAAGAAAGATCCAGGACTAGATGGCTTTACTGCTGAATTCTACAAAAGTTATAAAGAAGAACAAACACTGATCCTTCTCAAATTATTCCAAAAATTAACAGGAGAAAATTCTTCCCAACCCATTCTACGATGCTAGCATTATTCCAATATGAAAACCAGAGGACACAGCAAAAGAAAGAACACTACAGGCCAATATGTTTAATGAACACAGATGTAAAAATCTCCAACAAAATGCTAGGAAACTGAATCTAACAAAATATCAAAAGATACTGTACCATGATTAAGTGGGATTTACCTCAGGGATGCAAAGATGGTTCAACATATGCAAATCAATAAAGATTATACATCACACTGACAGAATGAAGGACAAAAACCATATGGTCATCTCAGTAGATGCAGAAAAGCATTGGGTAAAATTCAACATCCCTTCAGTATAAAAACTCTCAAAAAATCAGGCATAGGAGGAACATACTTCAACATAATAAAGGTTATATATGACAAACTCACAGCTACCATCATACTGAATGGGGAAAATCTGAAAGCCTTTCCTCTAAGAACTGAAACTTGATAAGAATGCCCATGTTTACCACTCTTATTCAACATAGTACTGGAAATTCTAGCCAGAGCAATCAAGCGAGAAAAATAAATAAAAAACATTCAAGTTGGAAAAGAGGAAGTCAAATTGGCGCTCTTTGCAAATGACATAATCTCATATAGAGAAAAATCCATAGATTCCACCAAAAAACTCTTAGAACTGATGTGAATTCAGTAAAGTTGCAGATACAAAATTAACATACAAAATCAGTAGCCTTTCTATACGCCAATAATGAACTAACTGAAAAAAAGAAATTGAGAAAGCAATCCCATTTATAACAGCTAAAAAATTACCTAGGAATAAATTTAACTAAGGTAGTAAAAGAACTATAAAATGAAAAATAAAAAATATTGATGAAGGAAATTGAAGAAGACACAAACAAATGGAAAAACATCCCTTGCTCATGGATTGGAAGAATTAATATTGTTAAAATGACCATACTACCTGAAGCAATTCACAGATTCAATGCAATCCCTATCAAAATACCAATGATATTCTTCACAGAAATAGGAGAAACAATCCTTAAATTCATATGGAGCCACAAAACACCCTGAATAGCCAAAACAATATTAAGCATAAAGAATAAAGCTGGAGGTATTATAGTACCTGACTCCAAAATATACTACAAAACTATAATAATCAAAATAGCATGGTATTGGTATGAAAACAAAATAGAGAACCCAGAAATAAATCCACGTATTCACAGCCAACTGATTTTTGACAAAGGTGCCAAGGGTATACAATGGGAAAGGATACCCTCTTCAAATGGTGCTAGGAAAACTGGATATTCATATACAGAAAAATTAAATGGACCCCTATCTTTCACTGTATACATAAATCAACTCAAAAATGGATTAAAGTCTTAAACATAAGATCCAAAACTATACTGCTAGTAGAAATAAACATAGCAGAAACACTTTAGGACATTGGTCCAGGCAAATCTTTTATGGCTAAGACTTCGAAAGCATAGGCAACGAAAACAAAAATAGACAAATGGGACCATGGTAAAGTAAAAAACTCCTGCAGAGCAACAGAAACAACCAACAGAGTGAAGAGACAACCTATAGAATGGGAGAAAATATTTATAAATTATTTGTCCAATAAGTGACTAACATTCAGAATATAGAAGGAGCTCAAACAACTCAACAGCAAAAAAACAAAAAATCCCATTAAAAAGTGGGAAAAGGGCCAGGCATGGCAGCTCATGCCTATAATCCCAACACTTCTGGCAGCCAAGGCAGGAGGACTGCTTGAGGCCAGGAGTTTGAGACCAGCCTGGACAATACAGGGAGACTGTATCTCTACAAAAAAAAAAAAAAAAAAAAAAAAAAACTTAAAAATTAGCTAGGCATGGTGTTATATGTCTGCTTTTTGTGCTACTTGGGAGGGTGAGGCAGGAGGACTGTTGGAGCCCAGGAAATTGAGACTGCAATGAGCTATGATTGCACCATTGCACCACAGCCTGGGTAGCAAAGTGAGACTCTGTCTCTAAAAACAACAACAAAATAAGTGAGCCAAGGATTTGAATAGACATTTCTCAAAATAAGACATACAAAGGGCCAACAGGTATATGAAAAAAAAAAAAGAAGTTCAACATCACTAATCATCAGGGACATGCAAATCAAAACCACAACGTGATATCATCTCACATCAGTCAGAAAGGCTATTATCAAAAAAGAGAAGAAATGAAAAATGCTGGCAAAGATGCAGAAAAAAGGGAACTCTCATATCCTGTTTGTGGTAATGTAAATTAGTACTGCCACTGAAGAAAACAGTATGGTTTCTCAAAAAAAGCAAAAACAGAACTACCATATGATCCAGCAATCCCACTACTGTGTATTTATTCAAAGGAAAGGAAATTAGTATATCCAAGGGATACCTGCACCCCCATGTTTACTGCAGCACTATTTTCAATAGCTGAGTTATGGAATCAGCCTACATGTCCATCAGCACATGAATGGATAAAGAAAATGTGGTATATATACACACAATGAAATACTATGCAGCCATAAAAAAAGAACAGAGTCCTGTCATCTGCAGCAAGACAGATGGAACTGGAGGTCATGTTAAGTGAAATAAGCCAGGCGTAGAAAGACAAATATTATAAGTTCTCACTCATATGTGGGAGCTAAAATGTTGATTTCATAAAAGTAGAGAGTAGAATGATGATTACCAGAGTCTGAGAAGAGGAAGTGAAGAAAGTTTGATTAATGGGTACAAACATACAGTTAGATGTGTTCTAAGTTAGGTAAGAAGTTCTCATTTTTGACAGCACAGTAGTGTGAATCAACAAAAATTTATTATGTATTTCAACATAGCTAGAAGAAAAGATCTGAAATCTACCCAACACAAAGAAATAATAAATATCTGAATGATGGATATTCTAATTACCCTGATTTGATCATTACACATTGTATGCATTTATCAAAATATTGCACTTACTCCCTATATATGTGCAATTGTTAAGTATTAACTAAAAAACAAAAAAACAAAAAACCAGAAAACCATGACTGAAAACCGTCTTTTGTCTCCTTTGCAAGTTTACCCATTTCCTAGCATAAAGATAACACTAAATGTATTTTTCAAACAAAGTAATTATCTTTGAATGACTTTGGCAAACTAAAAAGTAGACAGAATACTTGTGAGTTTAACACTTTTTTGTGTGCTAGGGCATGTTTTCTGTATGAGTTTCTTGCTGCAGATGACAGGACTCTGTTCTTTTTTATGGCTGCATAGTATTTCATTGTGTGTATGTACACCTTGAGATGAAGGTTAACTGAAGCCACTTCCTTCTTAGCACTGTATTTTGCAGATTATTAAACCAACTTTTACCTTTGGTACTTCAATGCAGCAGTAGAAGGTATATCGCTTATCGCTTCATAGGCATTTTGTACAGACCTTCTCCTAAGTCTCATTTCTGAGAAAAGAGATTATTTCCAGTTCATTTCCTCAACTACTAAAGGCTTTTTGTATGTTGCTGAAGTTTTATTTCTCACTTGAAAAGTAGTTATGCCCTGGCCTCCAAAATTACTGAAATGATTTCATAAATCTCTTTATACTTTCTTTTTGTTTCTTCAGAGCATATATGGGAAACTTACTACATCATCAGCCTCAAACAAGGGAGAATTTGACAATGGACCCTATCCCAGATTGTCTGGCTAAGAACAATTACTTTCTTAGATTTTTCACCTTTTCTTTAACAACATTAGGACTGGATGTTGTTTTTCTTTGTAGGACCCTTTGTAAAGCAAAAGATAATTTGTATATCTCTTGACAATTATTACAAATGCAACTGATGGAGAATAGTAAGATTACACGGAGGTGAGGCTGCAAGGCAGTAGGCTAGGCATACCTTTAGGATTTCTGTAGTGACTTGGATACCCAAAATTATGACAATTTATTCAAATTTGGGCTCTCACAAAATGATAAGGTTTTACCTTAAATGAAACTTCAAGATCACCCAAAGATAGCTGAGGCAGAAAACATTAAGTCTGTAAACGCCAATGACCAGATATCGCAAAACTTAGGGATTTTACTTGAAATTCTATGAGCCTTTGAATAACTGGATTTTAGAGTAAGCATTTAACATAATTCAATACATATATTTTTCCATCTGTTAAAGTCTAGAGAGAACAGATTTTTTATTTGCTCTAAGAAAGAAATTGAAGGCTTAGTTCATTGAAAGTTATCTGACATCAAATATCAAGACCAACCATGAGAATGCTCAGACCTTTGCATTCACTGGCTTTTCCTCTCCTTGGAGCATTAATTTTGAGTACAAAAGAATCCATCAAATATCTCTGATGTCAGACTTCATGATCGCTTTTCAAACAAGTTTTTCATGTTCTTTCCTTCTTATAAATAGCCCTCTTCATTGATGAAGTCTGTTTCCTTCCAGAGACCAGAGAAAGAGGAGGAGTTTGATATAAATGGTGAAATCACCATACATGTGATATCTCTGGGAGAATTTCAGGTACATAGAGTTGTATATATATAGTGTGTGTGTGTGCATGCATGCATGTGTGTGCATGCGTGTATGCATAAATAGGTTGTGCAGGTCTTTTATTTTTCCATCTTCTTTGAGACAAATACTTCTGATTACTTCACTACTGGAAATGAGTCCAGGGAAAATAATCAGCAAAATTATTCTACTTTCTATTCATCGGGTTTGCTAAAATGAAAAGGCCTTGCCCAATAGCATGCATTAAAGATTCTAGTCTATTACAGTGACTCTGGGATATCAGTGGAGATTTCTATGTACAAAGGACAATTCAGTTCTACCTTCAAAACTTTGTCCTTGTGGGTTTTTGTTTGTTTGTTTGTTTTTAGAGATGGGTTTTCACCATTTTGGCCAGGCTAGTCTTGAACTCCTGACCTCGTGATCTACATCTACCTGCCTCGGCCTCCCAAAGTGCTGGGATTACAGGCATAAGCCACTGCGTCCAGCTATCCTTGTATTTCATCCTTTAAACAACATATATATGAAAATTAATCATGATTCAATCCTCCAAGAACACCATAAAATTTACCAAAGGTGGTTCTACTGTTTCAAGAAAACCTGAGTCACCTTAAAAAATAGTTACAGATTTCGTTTTTTAAAATATATGTTTTGCAGTTATTCTAAAGTCAATTTAAAGCTGTGGTATGATTATAAATGCTACATTCCTGAGAACAAAAGCAGTAATAACAATGTAATTTAGGCAATGGCAAATAACTCTCTAATCTTTACAAAGGAGATTTATTTTCTGTTTTTACTACATGTCCACTCTGGGTAGGTGGGAAGGTGGGGAGTTGTGTTTCACATTATTCTCACTCAGAAACCTAGTCTGATGGAGACTTCATCATCTGGCTATTGTTAGTCACTGTGGTGGGGAAAAAGGAAATAAATAATTATGCACCAGCTCTTAAGTGCTTCTGTGCAGAAGAGACATATGTAACTTTACTCACATTTTATTAACCAAAGTCACATGGACATTCTTCAAGATGGGCTGAGCCTGAAAGTAGAAGACAACTGAGTATTAGTGAACAGGAGTAATATCTATTATAACTATTTGCATTTTTTGTAGGCTTTCTACTTTTTGAGGCATTGACACATCCAAAGAAGTAAGCAATTTCCTATCGAAATGTTCATGCTCCATTCTCCACCCGTAGGACCAGCTTCAGGGTCCACTAGACCCTGAGGGGTGTGTGATCTGTGCTCAGAAGGGACCCACAATTGCTGTTTTAAAATTCTTAATAACTTTATCTTTGAACTTATATTCTGTAAATGAAGTCCAATGGTGCATGTGCATGAACAGTGGAGATACACACAATATGCATCTCCTCTACTGTTGCTTAACATGCCATTTGCACATAGCATTCATATCTCATGATCACAGCATTCTAGTGGACTCATAATATGTGGGAGCTCACAGCAAGTACAGGGTAAGTTTTGTCTACCACTGAGTCTACCACTGAGTAAGCAGTGGTGCTAACAGCTCCAAGGGATTTCAGCACTTGGACTAAACCTAGGAAGAAGGAAATGGTTGTAAAAGAAACACCAGTGACCAAGGAATGTTATCATATTACTTCTAACTCTTGTTGCTTTCCTGTATTAGCTAACTGCACATGCTAAAAATGATGACATAGAAAGGAAAGGAAAGATAAGGCAACCAATATTTCCTCCTTCTTTCTGTCCTTTCCTATTTATCATCAGTAGCTTGAAGGAAGAGAGTGTTAGTAGAATGTGTTCATATCAAGATATGAAATAAAGACACTTGACTTAGTTTTGTGAGGCCTCCATTGTTCTGGTTAAGAATAAAATATATATGCATGTACAACTATGAAATACGAATTGTGTAACTTTAGTGATTCTGCATATAAGTTAAATGCTCTTATATTTATTTGCATTTGTAACTGTTATTGTACAATATAAAGAAGAATGGTAAATTTTATGTTCATAATTTAAAATTCTACTTTCTCTTTACTTAGATGACATTAAACAGCAAATAAAACACCATGACAAGTAGAAAGAAAGGCCACAGAAGAAAGTTTTGTTTTTGTTGGGTTTTTTTTTTTTTTTTTTGAGACAGAGTCTCACTCTGTCTTCAGGCTGGAGTGCAGTGGCATGATCTCAGCTCACTACAACCTCTACCTCCCAGGTTCAAGGGATTCTCCTGCCTCAGCCTCCCAAGGAGCTGGCATTTCAGGCACGTACCACCACACATGGATAATTTTTGTATTTTTTTTTTTTAATAGAGATGGAGTTTCACCATGTTGGCCAGATTGGTCTCAAACTCCTGACCTCAAGTAATCCACCTCCCTCAGCCTCCCAAAGTGCTGGGATCACAGGCATGAGCCACCACATCCAGCTTACTTTAGTTTTTTTAATGGCGCTTTTTTACTGCTTTATGAATGAAGGGTGCTGCATTTTTATTTTGCACTGGGCCCTGCAAATTATATAGCTGACTCTTCCCATCCACAAGTTCCAGAGATGCAAGGTAAAAGAAAATTCATTTGAGGTAGAAAGTGTGAGCTCAGAGAGACCTTAGAGATCATCCAATCCAGAGATTTTCAAAACCCTTTATAGCAGTGGAAACTGTTCTCTAGGTTACAAGTCAAAAATGTAAAACAGATATATGCAAACTGCTTTGGTTTGGAGGGGAGGGTTGGCAGGCTGTCCTCTGACTTCTCTACCCCACATCAAGGCAGCTTTTTTGGGTGGGACTGGGAGAGTCTCTATGAAACCCCTAAGATTCCTCAGAGCACAGAAAAATCTCTGATCCAGAAGGGCTGGATAAGAGGGACTGAATTTAAGAAACATCCTCAAGGTCACAATCTCCTAATTACTAACCCAGCCCTCTTTCTTCTGCTTCCTATTGTCACCCAGAGCAGCAACCCATCTGAAAGTACGAGGAGATCATTTGGCGGCCCTGGCACATTCGTGATGATTTCATCTATAAAATGGGATTGATAATACCTACCTCAGGGAGTTTTAAGAACTGAATGAGATACTGTACCTAAGTAAATGCTCAATAATAATTAGCGGCAACTTTATCATAATTATTATTCAAACCTAGAGTCCTAACTTGCATTAAAATTAGTGGGAGCTGTAAAATTTTTGTTGTTTCATTTGTTTTTAAATTTTTTATTTTTACTTGTGGTAAAATACACGTAACACAACATTTACCATCTTAACAATTTTTAAGTGTGCAATTCAGGAGCGTTAAGTGTACTTCCATTGTGGGAGACCAAAATATACTGCCTCAACACATGAAGAATTGTTTAGCTAAAGACAATCAAGAAAAAGCCCATGCAGGAAAGCTCTCTGCCCTCCCTCTACATATCTGAAAGCAGGACTTAGATTTAGAAAGACAAAGGGTATCCTGGCTCCTTCTCTACCAGGGAGAGCAAAGGTTAACACTGAAGACAACTTTATACCCTCATAAGCCTGGAGATGATACCAGAGGAACTGACATTACCAAGCTTTCCTAACTTGACTTTATCTGCCATTGATTTGCCTTCTTTCCAAGTTGCTGCCTGTAGAAACTCAAAGTTCTTTTCCTTTGTCTTGTCACTTACCTAAAAACCTACTGTTCTTTGTCTGAGTATGGTGACTCACACCTGTAATCCCAGCACTTTGGGAGCCAAGGCGAGTAGATCACTTGAGGTCAGGAGTTTGAGACCAGCTTGACTAACATGCTGAGACCTCGTCTCTTGCTAAAAATACAAAATTAGCTAGGCATGGTGGTGCACACCCGTAATCCCAGCTACTTGGGAGTGTGAGGCAGGAGAATCACTTGAACCCTGGGAGGTGGAGGTTGCAATGAGCAGAGATCACGTCATTGCACTCCAGCCTGGGCAACAAGAACAAAACTCTGTCTCAAAAAAATAATAAAATAAAAAATAAAATAAAATCTTACTGTTTTTTGTTGAAGATGCCATATAAGCTGGAATTCAAAGCCACCTCTTTGAGAACTACTCATTCCCTTTGTGTGCCCCATGTATATATAAAACGTACATGTTAACAAATGTCTGTTTGTTTTTGTCTTCTTAATCTGTCTTTTCTAGCAGGGGTGCATTCCAGCTAAGAACCTATGAGAGTTGTAGAAAAACTCCTACAATATGTTGGGCAACCAATATTCACAAATTTTTTACTCTTGCAAAACTGGAATTCTATACCCATTAAACAATTCCCCATGCCTCCTCCTCTCAGGCTCAGATAATCTCTATTCTACTTTCTGTCTCTACGAATGTGACTACTCCAGAAACCTCATATAAGTGGAATTATACAGTATTTGTCGTTTCGTGACTGGTTTATTTCATTTTGCATAATGTCCACAAGGTTCCTCCAAGTTGTAGCATGTGTCCAAATATGCTTTCTTTTTAAGGCTGAAGAATGTTGTATAAAAAGGTTTTGCGGTTTTTTTGGTTTTTGTTTTTGTTTTAATAAAGAAAGTACTTATCATAAAAGTCAGGAGTGTAGGAACCTCTATGTGGGGAGAAGGATATGATTGAGAAAGAACACACTGGTGGGACTGGCATTAGGATAGTTACTCTGTGCCTGGCAGTGCCCTATTATTTAACTTGGGTTATATAAATATTTGTTACTATAGACTGAATTGTATCCTCCTCTAAATCCACATGTTGAGATCCTAACTCCCTGTGTGATTGTATTTGGAGAGGGTCTTTTGAAGGTAATTAAGGTTAAATGAGGTCATAAGGATGGGACTCCAATTAAATAGAACTGGCCTTATAAGAAGAAAAAGATCTCTCTCTCTCTCTCTTTCTCTCTCTCTCTCTCTCTCTCTCTCTCTCTCTAACATGTAGGGACACAGCAAGAGGGTGGCTGTCTGCAAGCCACAAAAAGAGCCCTCACCAGAAGCCAAGTTGGCCAGCAACTTGATCTTGGACTTCTCAGCCTCTAGAACTTCAAGAAATAAATATCTGTTATTTAAGCTACCTACTCTGTGGTATTTTGCATGGCAGCCTGGGCAGACTAATTACACTCACTTTATTATTCATATTATAATTTATATTTTTTGCACCTTTCTGAGTATGTGTAATATTTTACCAAAAACAACTTAAGTAATTACTAGAGTTTTTTTTTTTTTTTTTGAGACAGCATTTAGCTCTTGCTGACCAGGCTGGAGCACAATGGCACAATCTCAGCTCACTGCAACCTGTCTCCTGGGTTCAAGGGATTCTCCTGCCTCAGCCTCCCGAGTAGCTCAGATTACAGGCAACTGCCACCACATCTGGATTTGTTTTGTTTGTGGTTTGTTTTTTTTTTTTGAGACAGAGTCTTGCACTGTTACCCAGGTTTTAGTACAGTGGTATGATCTCAGCTCACTGTAATCTCTGCCTCCTGGGTTCAAGCAATTCTCCTGCCTCAGCCTCCCAAGTAGCTGGGATTACAGGTGTGTGCCACCACGCCCAGCTAATTTTTTCTGTATTTTTAGTAGAGACGGGGTTTCACCATGTTGGCCAGGATGGTCTTGATCTTCTGACCTCGTGATCCACCCACCTCAGTCTCCCAAAGTGCTAGGATTACAGGTGTGAGCCACTGTGCCCGGCCTTGGATATTTTTTTTTGTATTTTTAATAGAGACAGGGTTTCACCATGTTGACCAGGCTGGTCGTGAACTCCTGACCTCAGGTGATCCACACGCCTTGGCCTCCCAAAGTGCTGGGATTATAGGCTCCAGTCACTGCGCCCAGTCTACTAGTGGTGATTTTTATTGTTGTAAACTAATATTGCTTACAGGACTCTTTCCCTGCCTACTTGTATAATGTAGTGACTAAGTCAAAGCTTTGGAATCAGGCTGCCTGATGCAAGCCTGGTTCTTCTCTCCATTTAATAGCTGGGTGCTTGGGCAAGTGACTGAAACTCTCTGCGTCTCAGTTGTCTCACTTCAAATAGCATCTGGATCACAGTGACTGCTCAGTAAATTTTAGCTGTTACTAATATTGTATTCAAATCATTTTTAATGGTGACATAAAACTTTATTAAATAGTGTTTCTCAGGCAGCAGCCCTTAAATCCAGGCCAGTCTAATAAAATTTTCACACATTGAAACAAAAGGAAGGAACAGAATTTTTCTACACAGCTATTTCTATATCATTTTAAGAATTATTTCCTTTCTTTCAGAAAGTAAAATTTGTCCAATCTCTTAATAAATGATGTCAATTATAGATGCAAATTGCTTTATTAATGACTTTACTTAGTAAAACTAAAAATCGGCTATCATTTTTCCCTCCCAATTTAATTTTTTTGTTGTTGTTGTTATTGCTCTGTAACATTTTTTAAACCAGAGAATTACTGCTCTAAAATATTTCTTTGAAGGACTTAAGCTACCCTTTTCTTCCCTCACCAGCTGGCCCACACATTCCCCTGCTCCAACTCCCCTGCCTTTATAGGATAGACCAAGATAGCCTGGATTAGAACTGTCACTCTGCAAAGGACTTGTGTGCCCATCCATAGCTGGGCAGAGAAGTTTTATTAGAAAATAGCATCTTCAGGCCTATGCTGTTTCCCCATGGCATTAGGCATTTTTCTCTGTGTCTCTAGACTTGAGCTGGCTCAGCCCTCTCCAGCAGCCATGTGAAACTTCCTCATCCTAGGGTTCCTGCCCTGCCCCATTGTTTCCATTGCCTTTTTTCATTTTTCCCCCTTTCAGAAGGGGGCTCGTCCCAGGCAGAATCCTATCCTCATTCTCCTCTCCCTCTCTTTCTGGACTTGTGGTGTGTGTTGTGGCCCTTAACAGGACAAGGACAAGGCCAAGGCCAGAGGAAGACATAGTATATGACCAGGAGCACACCCTGGGGCAGAAGCAGCATAAATTCTAAGCTGCCCCTCACAAACATCCCAAAGAGTCTTTTTATGCTTAGGAACTCACACTAAGAAATGCAAATTAAAACTGCAATCTGATATCATATTTCATTATCAGACTGACAAGTTGGCAACACACTGTGCTGGCCAATGTGTAGAAAATAGACACTGTCATATATTACTGCATTCTAGAAAAGTATCCCATGACTGGGCACAGTGGCTATCGTCTGTAATCCCAGCACTTTGGGAGGCTGAGGTGGTGGATCACCTGAGGTCAGAAGTTCAAGACCATCCTGGCCAACATGGTGAAACCCCATCTCTACTAAAAATGCAAAAAATTAGGTGGACATGGTGGCGAGTGCCTGTAATCCCAGCTACTCGGGAGGCTGAGGCAGAAGAATTGCTTGAAGCTGGGAGGCAGAGGTTGCAGTGAGACGAGATCGCGCCACTGCACTCCAGCCTGGGCAACAAGAGTGAAACTCTGTCTCAGAAAAAAAAAAAAAAGGATTCCACAAATACACTCACAGGTGAAAAGACACATGTACAAGGTCTTCTGTCGTAACATTGTTTATTATAGCAAAAGACTGTCATTATACGTGTATGTGTGTATATAAATACATATACATAAATGCATTCTTGCATATGTATAGAATGTCCTTGGAAAGTTCCATAAGGAAATAATGCTGGTGGTTGCTATGGGCAGAGAAAATGTGTGTGGAAGATAAGGATGGACAGGAAACTTCCCACTGCAGGTTTTTTGAGGTTGTTGCACACATTGCCTACACAAAAATCCAAGTACAACAATTCAAAAGCAACTATCATGTTAACAGTTATAGCTCCCTTTTCAGTGGAGGGGGCCTTTTCTTCACAGTTGCCCAGGAGAGAAGAGCTTCTCTGCCTGCTTGCTTTGATGACCTACTATTTTCCTCCTCAGTAGCACCAGAAGAAGAAAAGAGAAACAAAGAATAGTATTTCCAATCTTGGGGTGCTGGGTCTTTTTATTGCCTCTGTGGTTTTTTTGCCTGTTTGTTTGTGTCTGGGCTAAGTGTTAGAACTGAAGCCTTGTGTGTCAGAGCTGGAAACTTGATGCTTGTGATGAGTTATTGGAGTTTACTATGTAAACACACAGGTGGGACTATAAAATGGTGCAGCTGTCATAGAAAACAGTACAGTAGTTTTGGAAAAAATTAAACATGGAATTACATAATCTAGCAACTTCTGATATATGCCCCCAAAAAGAAAAACAAGGATTCAAGCATATATGCATATACCCATGTCCACAGCAGTATTAGTCACAATAGCTAGAAGGTAGAAACAACCCAAATGTCCACTGATTTATGAATGAATAAATGAATGAACAAAATGTGGTATATACTTAAAATGGAATGTTATTCAGCCTTAAGATGAGATTAAATTCTACATGTTACAACATGGATGAACCTTGAGGACCATATGCTAAGTGAAGTAAGTCAGACACAAAAGGACAAATACTGTATAATTCCACTTACATGAGGTACTTAGAGTGGTCAGATTCATAGAGACAGAAAGTAGAACGGTGATTTTCAGGGGTTTAGTGGTGAGAGCAATGGGGAGTTATTTAATGGGTACAGAACTTCGGTTTGGAAAGATGAAAACTTTCTGGAGATGGATAGCAGTGATGGTTGCACAACAATGTAAATGTGCTTAATACCACTGAACTGCACACTTAAAAATGGTAAAATAAGGCCAAGCACGATGTCTCATACCTGTATTCCCAGCACTTTGGAAGCTGAGGTGGGAGGATTGCTTGAGCCCAGGAGTTTGAGACCAGCCTGGGCAACATAGGGAGACTCCATCTCTACAAATAATCAAAAACTAAGCCAAGTGTGGTAGCATGTGCCTGTAGTACCAGGTACTCAGGTGGGAGGACTGCTTGAGTTCAGGAGTTTGAACCTGCAGTGAGCTGTGACTGTGCCACTGCACTCCAGCTGGGGTGACAGAGAGAGATCCTATCTCAAAAAAAAAAAAAAAAAGGTTAAAATGATAAATTTTGTTATGTATATTTTCCTATAATGAAAGTGACTATTAGTATTAAACAATTATAAATGAGTAGAGCAGAATGGTCAGAAGTCCTGATTCTGGATTAGATCTTTGTTCTAATCACATTTTGGCCCACTACTAGTTATATGACCTTGAACAAGTGACAATCTCTCTGAGCTACAGTTTCAACACTGGTAAAACTTAGAAAATAGTAACAGCATAGTAGAGTTAGCAGAAATTTTTCTGAGAATTAATTAAGATAATGCAAATTTAATGTTTAGCTCAGGGCTGGTGCACAGTAAATGCTCATTAAATGCGAAGGAAAGGAGGGAGGGAAGGGAGGGATTTAGACTGCTAACCTAGAGTTACTCAGCATATTTCTGATTTGATATGAATGCTCTAATGGTTCAATACAAAATTCATTCAGAAATCTTCCACTGACTTCTACTTCAAAATGGAGCTCTGAGCAAAGACTTCTTTCTCCTTACAACAGGACAAACCATTAAAATGAATTTGTCAAAGAAGAAGGAAAATGAAAAGCAGAAAGAGAGGAGGGTAAAGGGGAGGAGGAGGAGACAATCTTCACTACAACAAACAATGATAAAGAGAAGGGGAAGCAGGTCAACAGCAGATGACATGGCTCAGCAAGTTACTGGCACACGAGAAGTGGGTACAAAGGTATTGCCTACTGAAACTAGGCAGAGGCTGCTGCATCCCTAAGTGTGGACAGAGGACACTGCAGCTACAGAGCGTGCTGCTCTGCCTTGTGGAATTTCCAAGATGTTCTGGGACTGGGAGGCAGAATATACAGTGAAAAGCAGAGATTAATTGAAAGTCAGTTTGCCAAATAGTAGGTTTCTCCTACTCCCTTCCTTATTCACTATAAGTTCAGCAATTTATGGCAAGGATCTATATTCCAGGCAAAAATTATCAGAGGGCTTCTCTTTAAAGAAAGTGAATAAAGTATCAAGGAAACTTGAGTGTGTGTTGGTTGCTCAGAGCAAACTCCTCCTCCTTGTGGCATTCAATCCTCTCCAGGTAATACCTAGATCTCAACTATACCCCAAAGCAAAAGCTACTCCCTTGAAAAGACTTCCCCACTCATAGTTTCGTTATTGCCCTTTTCTTAAATATGGATGAACAAGAGACTCACAATATAATTGAGGCAAATCTGCAACCTGAAAGACATACCCAAACAGGAAAACAGAATCTGGAGAACAACAGACCTTAAAAACATCAACAGCAACAAATACAAAAACAAACAAACAAAAACCATGTGTGGTCTTTGTGACTTTTTAAAAACATGTCTACAAATATTTTACATTCTTCCCATTGAGAAGTGGAATCTATGTCTCTTCTTAAATCTGGGCCAATGTGAGTGATTCATCTGTAATCAATACAGTGAAGCTGACATTGCGTGCCTTCTGAGGCTAGGTTGGAAAAGGGCATATAGCATCTGTTTGCAGGGCGTGGTGGCTCACGCCTGTAATCCCAGTACTTTGGGAGGCAGAGGCAGGCAGATCACAAGGTCAGGAGTTTGAGACCAGCCTGACCAACATGGTGAAACCCCATCTCTACTAAAAATACAAAAATTAGCCAGGTGTGGTGGTGTACACCTGTAATCCCAGCTACTCAGGAGGCTGAGGCAGGAGAATTGCTTGAACCCAGAAGGTGGCACCAAGATCACACCACTCCATTCCAGTCTGAGTGCCAGAGTGAGATTCCATCTCAAAAAAAGAAAAGAAAAGATGCTATATGCATCTATTTGGTTTATATGCATCTATTTGGTCCTTGTGGGACACTTGCTGTCTTAGTCTGTGTTGCTATAAAGGAGTATCTGAGGCTGGGTAATTTTTTTTTAAGAAAGAGGTTTATTTGGCTCACCATTCCACAGGCTGTACAAGAAGCATGGCACCAGTATCTACGTCTGGTGAGGGCTTCAGGCTGCTTCCACTCATGGTGGATGGGAAAGGGGAGTTGGCATATGCACATAGTGAGAGAGAAAGCAGGGGGTAGGGACCAGGCTTATTTATCTATTAATTTTTATGAGATGGGGTTTTGCTCTATTGCCCAGGCTGGAGTGCAGTGATGTGATTGTATCTCACTGCAGCCTCCAACTCCTGGGCTCAAGTGATTCTCCTGCCTCAGCCTCCCAAGTAGCTAGGACTACAGGTATGAGCCACCATGCCCAGCCAGGCTCTTTTAAACAACAACCAGCTATTGTGGGAACTAACAGAGTGATAAGTTATTCATTTCTCCTCCAGAGAGGGCATTAATCAATTCATGAGGATCTGCCCCATGACCCAAACATCTCCTACCAGGTCACACTTACAACACTGGAGATCAAATTTCAATACGAGGTTTGAAGTGTATCTAAACCATAGCATTCCACCCCTGACCCCCGAAAATTTCATGTCCTTCTCACATACAAAATACAATAATTGTACCCCAACAGTTACCAAAAGTCTCAACTTGTTCCAGTATCAACTCAAAAGTCCAAAGTCTTATTTGAGACTCAAGGCAAGTTCCCTCCAGCTATAAGCCTATAAAGTTGAACTAGTTATTTACTGCCAAGATACAATGGAGGCATAGGCATTGAGTAAATATTTCCATCCCAAAAGGGAGATATCAGCCAAGAGAAAGGGCTAATAAGCACCCTCACAAATCTGCAATGCAGCAGGGCTGATATTAAACCGTAAAGTTCCAGAATAATCTTTGACTCCAGCTCCTGCATCCTGGGCACACTGGTATAAAGGATAGGTTCCCAAAGCCTTATGCAGCCACATCCCTGTGGCTTTGCTGGGCAGAGCTCACATGGCTGCTCTCACAGGTTGCAGCTGCATGCCTATGGCTTTTGCCAGGATGAAATGGCATGCTGCCAGTGGCTCTATAATTCTGAGGTCTCCAGGACAGTGGCCCTGCTACCACAGTTCCACCAGGCAATGCACTAGTAGAGGCTCTCTGCAGGGGCTCCCCTGCTGTGGCAGTCTTCTGCCTGGGCAATCAGGCTTCCCAATACAACCTCTAAAATCTAGTTGGAAGCTGCCACACCTCTTCTAGTCTTGCATTCTGCATGTTTGCAGACTTAACATCACAGAGAAGATGCTAAGCCTTAAAGTTTGTGCTCTCCAGGGCAGTGGCGAGAGCAGTATCTGGGGCCATTTGAGTCTGTGCTGCTATAGCCAGAGGAGCTAGATGGAGGAGCAGAATCTTGAGGTGGCAGCACAGGACAGTGGTGTCCCAGGCCTGGCTCCCAAAATCAGTCTGTCCTCTGAGGCCTCTGGGATATGATGGGAGGGGCAGCACTGAAGATTTCTGAAATGCCTTTGGGGCCTTTTCCCCATTGCCTTGATTATTAGCACCTGGTTGCTGTCTGTAATCCCAGCTCTTAGGGAGGTAGAGGTGGGAGGACAGTTTGAACCCAGGTGTTCGAGACCTGCCTGGGCAATATAGCAAGACCTCATTCTCCACAGAAAGGAAAAAACAAAACAAAACAAAACAAAACAAAACCCCAAGTGTATTAGCACGTGACTCCTTTTTAGTCATGCTAATCTCTTTAGCAAGTGGTTGTTCCATAGCATCCTTAGATTCCTCACCTGAAAACACTCTTTTCTTCTCTAACACATGGCTAGGCTGTGAACTCAAATTTTTATGTTGTGCTTCCTTTTTAATTATAAATTTCACCTTTAGGTCATTCCTTTGCTATTGCATCTTATCACAAGCTGTTAAAAGCAGCCATGCCACTTCTTGAATGCTTTGCAGCTTGGAAATTTTTTCCACCAGACACCCTAAATCATGACTCTTAAGTCTGGTCTTCCACAAAGCCCTAGGACCTGGACACACAATCAAGTTCTTTGCTACAGTGTAACAAGGGTGACAATTGCTCCAGTTTCCAATAGTTCTTTTCCATCTGTGACCTCATCAGCATGGCCTTTACTGCCTATATTTCTATCAGTATTTTGGTCACACAGCCTCTTCACCAGTCTCTAAGAAGTTTCAAACTTTCCCTTGTCTTTTGTCTTCTTGCCTCCAAATTCTTCCAACCTCTGCTCATTACCCAGTTCCAAAGCCACGTCCACATTTTTTGGGTATCTTTATAGCAACACTCCACTCCTCAGGACCAGGCTGCTTAGTCCATTTGTGGTACTGTAAAGAAATACCTCAGGCTGGGTAATTTATTTAAAAAAGAGGATTTTTTGGGCTCATGGTTCTGTAGGCTTTACAAGAAGCATGGCACCAGCACCTGCATTTGGTGAGGGCCTCAAGCTGCTTTCACTCATTGAGAAAGGGAAAGGGGAGTTGCCATGTGCAGAGATCAGGAAGGAAGCAGGAAAGAGAGAAAAGAGGTGTTAGACTCTTTTAAACAACCAGCTTTTATGGGAACTAACAGAATGAGAACTCACTCACACCCTCAGCCCTAGGAAAGCATTAATACATTCCATGAGGGATCTGCCCCATGACCCAAACACCCCCCACAAGGCCCCACCACCAACACTGGGGACCAAATTTTGTTTTTTTTTTTTCTTTGAGATGGAGTCTTTCTCTGTTGCCAGGCTGGGGTGCAGTGGCACAATCTCAGTTCACTGCAGCCTCCACCCACCAGGTTCAAGCAATTCTCCTGCCTCAGCCTCCTGAGTAGCTGGGACGACAGGTGCACACCACCATGCCCGGCTAATTTTTTTTGTATTTTTAGTAGAGACAGGGTTTCACCATGTTGGCCAGGATGGTCTCGATCTCTTGACTTTGTGATTCGCTGGCCTTGGCCTCCCAAAGTGCTGAGATTACAGGTGTGAGCCACCACGCCCAGCCGGGGGACCCAATTTTAACATGAGATTTGGAGGGTCAAATATTCAAACTCTAGAACTTGCCTGTGAAACCCTGAGCCACTATGTAAGATATTTGCTGTTCTGAGGCCACCATGTGTTGAGGAAGCCCAGACAACATGGAGAGGCCATGTGTTGGCGCTCCTGTTAATACCTGTCTTAGTTGGTTCAGTTGCTATAGCAAAATACCTTAGGCCAGCTAATTTTTAAACAATGGAAATTTATTGCTCATGGTTCTGGGGGTAGGAAAGTCCAAAATCAAGGTACCAGCAGATTTGGTGTATGGTAAGGCATTGTTTCCTGTAAATGGTGCGCTCTGTGTGTCCTTACACATAGGGGCAAACAAGTGGAAGGGTCAAACAAGCAACTTCAGACCTCTTTTATAAGGGTACTAATCTAATCTTATTCATGATGGGGGCATTTTTGTGACCTAATTACCTCCCAAAGGCCCACCTCTTAATACCAACATAATAGGGAGTATGTTTTAGTATATGAATTTTGGGGGGACACTAACATACAGACAATAGCAATGCTTCAGCTCAGACACCAGACATGTGGGTGAAGAAGCCTCTAGATGATTCTAGGCCCCTGTCATGGAATCACGTCCAGTCTTTGAGTCTTCCCAGCAGAGGTCTCACATGTGCCAGAGCAGAGACAGTCTACCCTCCTCCAAATCTTGACTCACAGAATCTGTGAGTTGTATAATATGGTTGCTTGGGGATAGCTCATTATGCAGCAATAGTAACTGGAGCAGTTCCCACAGAGGGCTTTGAGGAGGTGGAATATATAGAAATCAAGAATGCTATTAAAAATAAACAAAGAACAAGAAATGTCTTAAAAAATAGAATTAACATTGTTAAAATGAATAATTCAGTAGAGAGTTTGGAAGATAAAGATATGGAATTCTCAAAGATCACAGAATTAAAAGGAACAAAAAGAAATATATATTAAAAATAAGATGTATGTGTAGAGGATCAGTCTAGAAGTTTCAACATCTAACAGGAGTTCCAGAAAGAGACAGTATTTTTTTAAAATGAGAAGTGGAAATCAAAATGGGGGAAAAAAAAGAAAATTTATATAATAAGTGAAAAAACTATACAAATTAAGACTCTTGGTTATGAAATTTCATAACACCAAAGATAAAGAGAATATTCTAAAAGTGTTTAGGGTTGGGGAGAATAAGTTACCTTCAAAATGAACAAGATTCACACCAGCATCTCACTTCTCATCAGCAACAGTGAAGGACTAGGAGATTTTAGGGTAAATACTTTGACTCTTGAATTTAAGATGTAGCCAAACCGATAATAAAATATGAGGGGGCCGGGTGCGGTGGCTTACTTCTGTCATCCTAGCACTTGAGGAGGCCAAGGTAGGTGGATCACCTGAGGTCAGGAGTTCAAGACCAGCCTGACCAACATGGTGAAACCCCTTCTCTACTAAAAATACAAAATTAGCTAAGCGTGGTGGTGGGTGCCTGCAATCCTAACTACTTGGGAGGCTGAGGCAGGAGAATCACTTGAACCCAGGAGGCAGAGGATGCAGTGAGCTGAGATTGTGCCATTGCACTCCAGCCTGGGTGACAAAAGTGAAACTCCATCTCAAAAAAATTTTTTTAAAAATAAATAAAGTATGACGGTAGAATAGAGATATTTTCCAGAATATTAAGAGTAAAGAAATGTGGCTTTTCTTCATAAATTTCTTGAGAATATTTTCTAACAAAATGAGGGATTAATGCAAAAGTGAGGAAGACATGGGCTCCAGGAAGCAGTAGATCTAGCCCAGGAGAGACTACAGGGAACTCTCAGAATGACGGCTATGAAGCAAACCTAGACAGCAAACCAACTCAACTGACGCTTTAGGAGGGAGAGCACTAGGACAGGGGTCAGCAAGTGCCAGCCTGTGAGCCAAATTTAGCCTGCTGCCTGCTTCTGTATGACCTACAAGCAAAGAATGGCTTTTTTTTTTTTTTTTTTTTTTGAGACAGGGTCTCTCTGTTACCCAGGCTGGAATGCAGTAGCACATTCTTGGCTCATTGCAGCCTCAACTTCCCCAGCTCAAGTGATCCTCCTGCCTCAGCCCCCTGGGTATCTGGAACTACAGGCACATACCACCACATCTATTTTTTGTAGAGATGGGGTTTCATCATGTTGGCCAGGCTTGTCTTGAACTCCTGGCCTCAAGTGAGCCACCCACCTCAGCCTCCCAAAGTGCTGGAATTACAGGCGTGAGCCTCTATGGCTGGCCCTGTAGCTTTTAATGGTTGAAAAAAAATTTAAAAAAATAAGAATATTTCATGATACATGAAAATTACATGAAATTCAAATTTCATTGTGTATAAAGTCTTATTGGAACATAGCCATGCTCATTTGTATATTGATTGCCATCAGTAAACAAATCTATTTCTATGGCTAATTTCATGCCCCAGTGGTAGAATTGAGTAGTTGCTCAACCCTGTATGGTAAACTAAGCCTAACATATTTACTATCTGGTCCTTTATAGAGAAAGTTTTTCGACCACTGGTCTAGTATAAAAGGGAACTCCATGTAATAAATTGCATGATTAAAAACTTGGAAAAACTTGAGGATGTGATACAAACAAATAATGCATGAGTGGGTGGGGGAAAGATAATTTTAAATGCCAAATACACACATATATAATACATACACATCCAACTGCTGTAAAGGAAAGTCATGGTTAAAACATAAATAAATTGATCCAAATCACGATGGGAAGGTAGCAAGCTTCAAGAAGAATGAAATACATTCTAAGGTATAGATAAAAGGAGACAGAGGCTGGGAAATGTTTGAAATATGGTGAAGTAGGCATGTGCTAGAAACTCCAGGAAAAAAACAAAAACTAAAACAAAACAAAACCTGTACCAAAAAGAAAAATCAAAGCTGGCTTAAATACAGAGCAGATGGATAGGTGTGAGTAAAAGACTTTTTACCATATAATTTTTGTATTATTTTGGATTTTGAGCTATATAATGCTTTATCTATTTAAAAAACAATCTGAACCAACTTAAAGGTGGGATGGTTTTAAGAAAGAAAAAGCCACATGAACTTCTCACTAGGAAACTTCCCTTTTGAGTAGTCCAAAGGATCATAATATTGAAAAAATAGATTGTCAGGGAAGAGTGATTTCATGGTTATAATAATGCATTTGCTGTGTATTAGTTGTTGACTTTTAGAATTAATTTATTAGAATCCATTAGAATCAATCAATCTTTCCCACTGCTCAGGTTACAACATTTATAATCATTTTGACTCCTCTTTTTCTCATACTCCACATCCAATTGATCAGGAAATACCACTAGCTTTAACTTTGTTTGTTTGTTTAAGACAGAGTCTCACTCTGTTGCCCAGGCTGGAGTGCAGTGGTGTGATCTTGGCTCACTGCAACCTCTGCCTCCCAGGCTCAAATGATCCTCCCGCTTCAGCCTCCTGAACAGCTGGGACTACAGGTGCAAGCCACCACACCTGGCTAATTTTTGTATTTTCAGAAGAGGTGGGGCTTCGCCATGTTTTCCAGGCTAGTCTTGACCTCCTGACCTCAGATGATCCACTCACCTGGGCCTCCCAAAGTGTTGAGATTACAGGTGTGAGCCACTATACCTGGCCTTATTTATTTATTTCTTGAGACAGGGTCTCACTCTGTTGCCCAGGCTTGAGTACCATGGTGAGATACCAGCTCATGGCAACCTCCCCTTCCCAGGTTCAAGTGATTTTCCTGCTTCAGCCACCCAAGTAACTAGGATTGCAGGTGCCCTCCACCATGTCCAGCTAATTTTTGTATTTTTAGTAGAGTCAGGGTTTCACCACATTGGTCAGGCTGGTCTTGAATTACTGACCTCAAGTGATCTGCCCACCTTGGCCTCTCAAAGTGCTGGGGTCACTGGCATGAGCCACCATACCTGGCCTCACTTTAACTTCTGAATACATCCAGAACCCAGCATTTCTCTCCACCTCCACAGCTATCCCTGGCTCCATGCCATTGTCATGTTTAACCTGGATTTTTGCAGTAGGTTCTCAAAGGTCTCCACCCATGGGTCCTAACAGTCTTTCCTCAGCACAGCAGCCCAAGTGGCCCTGTTAAAATGCTATTATATACTGTCACCCAGGATGGCCACATGGCTCCACTCAAGCTGCGTGTATGTGGTGCACACAGACACACACCACATTCACATACATTTTCCATTATCCCTCCAACTTTACCTCGGTTACTATCTTCCTCAACCTTACTACATTTCCTTTCAGCTTCTTCAACCAACTAGGCCTGCCCTCTGCTCAGGCCATTGTACTTTCTACCCCTTGTGTCCCCAGACACCCAAATGGCTCATTCCCTCACTTCCTTCAGGCCACCGTGACTGGGTGTGGGTACAGCTTGTCCTCATGTGAGTCTCTTTTCCTTTCCCTACTTTGATTTCTTCCTTAGGGTGTATTGTCATCTAACACAATAGAGATTTTACCTATTTTTCTCCGACTAGAAGGAAGGCTCCATGAAGGATGCTTGTCTATTGCATTCACTTCTATATCCTTAGTGCCTAGAACAGTGCTTGACACAGAGTAGGTACTCAATAAATATGTATTAAATGAATAAACTGAATGAATGAATGCACTGGCAAATCACTGAAGACAATCTAGTTGCAGGACAGAATGTATATGTTACCCAAACTTGAGAATGTTAATCTTATCAATCTTGGCAAAGATAGGGGAATGGAAGAGGTAGAGGCAGAGAAAAGGAGGGAAAGGTTGGGCACAATTAACCTAATGTTAAAACAAGGAGGTCATAACCTACTATCTAAGTGGAACAATAAATGGAAATCTAAGTGTATTGTTTGAAACTGAAGATGTAGCCCCAGGGAAAAACTAAGAATCGTGAGGAGGGGTATGGAACAGCTGGATGAGGGCAGGGTATATAAGAGAGCTGAGTCTTCTGACAACAAGTATGGAACAGCTGGATGAGGGCCGGGTATATAAGAGAGCTGAGTCTTCTGACAACAAGGAATCAAAAGACAACACCTCAGGCTCCTGAATGCAGAACAGTAGTATAAGCGCAATTAGAGACACAGGCATTATCACTAGAAGAACAAAAACCTCTGAGAGGTGGACAATTTCTTAGCCAGATGCAAATACTACTTTTACAAAATCAAATTTCTGTAGTGTTTTCCCTGAGCACCTTATTGCAGGCCATTCCCGCACTGGGTGTGAGGAAAGACATCGCAGCTCCCTTTGGGGACTTTTGGGGCACAGGCTGAACAATGACATCTGAGAATAAGAACAATGTAGGACCATACATCAGTGGCAACTGCAGTATGGGACAAGTGACCAACTAAGGCATTTGTGGGAAGCATGCATGAGTTAACCCAGGCCTCACATTCTGACTGCAAAGCTATTAAGCTGAACTTCCTGGTCTCTCTACCTGCCTCTCAGGAAAGCCAGATGCTCCCCTCTATCCCACCAAGGCTGCAAAAGTTGATTTGTTCTTAGTAGCTTGGTAGAATATATTTGATTTGGCCAGTCATGGTGGTTCAGGCCTATAATTCCAATGCTTTTAGAGGGCCACGGTTGGAGGATCACTTGAGGCCAGGAGTTCAAGAGCAGCCTGGGCAACATAAGAAGCGCCCCATCTCTACAAAATAAAATAATTAGCCAGCCATGGTGATGTGCACCTTTGGTCCCAGCTACTCGAGAGGCTTAAGTGGGAAGATCCCTTGTGCCTAAGAGTTTGAGGCTGCAGTGAGCTGTGATTGTGTCACTGCTCTCCAGCCTGGATGACAGAATGAGACCCTGTCTCTATTTAAATATATATGTGTGTGTGTGTGTGTGTGTGTGTGTGTGTGTGTGTGTGTATCTGATTCATATATACATATCTGATTCATATATATATGTATGTGTATATATATATTCCCACTGAGAATATATATACATCAGGGAATCTCAGAAAGAAAGAAAACTAGCTGTGATCTGTACCCATCAGTGACAGGTGGTGCTTGCAGAGTGAGAAATAGTTCCTGGAAGGCAACCCAGTCCTAAACATAACAGACAATTATTTAGTTTAATTTTAAAACCTCTCTCTCCAGTGGTTGTACCAGGATAATCAAAATTACTACTATTCAAGTTACGGCTGTAATTCTTCATCTTCCTCTTAATGTAGAGGTTCTGAATCTTTACAAAAGACTTAGTGTTAAAGCAGTGTGTATTGCTTTATTTTCTTTTAATACAATAAAATTAGATTCTGGACACACCTCACAGTGGGCACATATTACAACTGCAGTCAGCACTGGAGATCTCTCTCCTGGCTGGAAATGTGGTCCTATGAGCTGCAGTGGCTCCCGCTTCTCTTCCAGGGCACAGGACCTTTTGTCCAGTATGAGGATCCTGATGCCTGGGGTGCAGCCTTCCTATCAGTATTCCCAGTAACCCCCTCCTCCTTTCCAGCCTTGCTTCTCCTCAAGGTTAGCCAGCCATGCTGCCCAAGACCCTCCATTCTCCCATTGCTGAAACATCTAACATTTGATCTCTTGACCTCATCTTAATTCTGGAAGAAATTACTCCCCACCTTCCTTGTCTTATTGCCATTAAAGGCACTTTGCAGTCTTTTCAGTCAATTAAGAATTTTACAAAAGACAGGAAGAGCCCTTGTCCTACAGCTGCTTCTGCTTTCCATCCTCCTTTCTCTATAAGTTTTCTGTGTCCGTTCTCTTTTCTTTCAGAAATCTCTTGAAAACTCTCATCTGTGGGCAACCGGCCTCTCCCAGTCTCTTTTTTTCTTTTTGTAATAACACGTTTTATTTCAGTGGGGTTTTGGGAGGAACAAGAAGCAAATTTGGCACTTATTCCACCATCAAGAATTTTTATTTGTCAAGGCTAGGCGCAGTGGCTCATGCCTGTAATCCCAGCACTTTGGGAGGCCGAGGCTCGCAGATCACTTGAAGTCAGGAATTCGAGACCAGCCTGGTCAACATGGTGAAACCTCATCGCTACTAAAAAAAAAAAAAAAAAAAAAAAAAAAAAAAAAAATATATATATATATATATATATATATATGCATGCGCCAGGCATGGTAGTAGGCACCTGTAATCCCAGCTACTGGGGAGACTGAGGGACAAGAATTGCTTGAACCTGGGAGGAGGAGGTTGTAGTGAGCAGAGATTGCACCACTGCACTTCAGCCTGGGGAGACAGAGCAATACTGTGTCTCAAAAAATAATAATAATACATTTATTCTTCCAATTTTAGTATATGTGCTGCTGAAGCAAAAATAATTTTTATTCTTTTTGTTGAAAGGATTTCTTTACTCTACAAAAGATTTACAGGCAGGATTCTTTGTAGCAGTCCACTATGTATGCTATGCATACATACACACAGAAGATACATATTAGAAAGTTGAATCATCTTATATGTTATAAGGGAAGGTCTGTTTACAGAAAGTCAGAAAAATGACAAAATGCTTAATAATATCTCTTTCTTCAGATACAATTTTCAAATTATTTTTAGCTTTCATGCATGTTCTTTAATTTTGTTCGTTCCATGCAAACACAAAATACACTGGCTTAAGTTCAATGAACATTAGATTAAAACCAAAAATGTATTCCTTTTAGCATTCCTAATGATTTCCATCTTTTCTCCATTATGCTGATTTTAAAATATTTGTTTCTTGTCATTCTTTTTCCCCCTCTTAGCACTCATTTTTATAAAATAAGAGCAAAATGCAAAAAAAGTATTTAAATAATTGCAAAATAATGCTGGACAAGCAAAGATGGAGAGTTGAGTCATTGATAGGCTAGCAGTGCATGCAGAAATGTAAATACTTATTCACCATCTAACAAGGGAAGGTTTGAATTTAATGTACCAGGCGGTGTAGGAGTATCAGTGTAAAAGGTATCAAAGGGTAGATTGTACAGAAGTTGAATGTCCCAAACTCAAGGACAGCTTAAATATTCCGAATCATAGAAGTATTTAAGAGTTATTTGACGTATATGATAGAGTTTTAAGGAGATATGCACAAAATGAATTAATTGAAAATATTAAGATATACCTTCTATTGAAAATGCCTTTGCAAAAGTGTGACAGTGAGAGAAATCTTACATGGCTAACTAACTCCATCTTGTCTCTAGCCTCACAAGTTGGCTGTCTTTGCTCATTCATGAGCATGGACCAAGCTAACTTTGGGAGAAGCTTATAGTTTAAATCATAGCCTTTCCCCAAAACTAAATTGTTCTTGTAGAACTAATGAAAGACCACCAAGTTAGGAGGATGAGAGAGGCTTGAATCCTAAATAACTACCAGCTATTATTCCAGAGGTCTTAAAATTCCAGAGGTCTTAAAATTTGCAACTTCCCCAATTACTCTTGCAGATAGCATCATCCTTGTAAAATCTCAGATTGGTCTTTTGAGATGTCTTTTCAGGTTTTTGCATTTCTGACAACCTGATGCCCCCTTCCCCACCCGTAACCCACCAATCAGTCCTGTGGTCCTCACCCAGGAACTGACTCAGCACAAGAGAACAGCTTCAATTCCCTATGATTTCATCTCTGACCCAACCAATCAGCATGCCCCCTATCCTAGCACCTGGCCCACAAAACTATCTTTGAAAAAAATCCTAACCTCCGAGACTCAGGAAGATTGGTTTGAGTGATAACTTCACCTCTATTGTAGAGTGGGCTTGTGTCAGTTAAACACTTTCTTTACTGTAATTTCATAGTCTCAGTGAGTTGATTTGGCTTGTGCAGCAGGCAGGAAGTTACACTATTAAACATTTACTGAGAATAAGGAAAATACAACTATAAAATTTTAATACAGAGGTTAAGCACATGACCTTGCACCCAGTAGGTGCTCAATAAATATTTGCTGTAACTGATTTACTCCAAAGAGATTATTTAGTGTACCCAGAACTTTGGAGAAACCTGCCATAATGTCCAGCCCATTGGCAAAGTGCCTCATTACACCCACCTTCCTTTTGGAATTACTGATAGAACAGACTCTTCAAGTCTGAAAAGAAAGCCTGTTATCTGGAGGCTTCATCTGTATGATAAAATCTTGGTATCCCAATCACCTATTGTAACTCAGCCATTCCTTTCTATTGATAATAACCTCCTAACCAATTGCCAATCAGAAAATCTTTGAATCAGCCTGTGACTTGGAAGCCCCTGCTTCCAGTTGTTCCGCCTTTCTAGACCGAACCAATGTACATCTTACATGTATTGATTGATGCCTTATGTCTCCCTAAAACGTACAAAACCAAGTTGTGGCCCAACCACCTTGGGCACGTGTTCTCAGAATCTCCTGAGGGCCATGTCACAGGCCAGGTCACTCATATTTGGCTCAGAATAAATATCTTCAAATATTTTACAGAGTTTGACTCTTTCCATTGATAGGCTCTTCTTTGTGAGGAGAGAGCAGTTTCTGCCACACCGAGCAAAATGGCATCCAGGCCAGGACTGGCAGCCACCACTGGAAGCTTCCTGCTGGCAATGGCACCAACTGGTTATTACTATAGAGACCACCTCTATAAACATGAGGCTTCAGTGCCCTTGAGGATGACTATTGAACACTGAAAAGCTCACATAAAATTACTTTATTTTTAAAATTTTATATTCAAGTTACTAAACTTATAAAATAAAAAAACTAGTTATTAAACTTTTACATTCAAGTTATGGCTTATAATATTCAGTGTAATACTCTAGCAAATTTTAATAATCACTCTAAAAAAGCCTTTGATTGCAATGTTTTATATTATTTACAAACTTGGTAAATTAAACCTTTAAATACTTCAAATGCATTTATATGTTAATGTATTTTCTTTTAAGAGCTGTAATTCTTTTAATAAAAAATAGACCTTCCCAAGACCTTAAGTCTTACAAAATTTTATAATAAATCAAACTTATGGTGACTCTTACCTTCTTTTGACTGTTACAATACTATTAACAAAAAGTAAAATTGCAACCTAAAATTACAAGTCTAAATTATTCCTCAATTATATGTTTTCATTAGGCTCATAAGGTTAATCTGTGAAATACTCTGAAGTCCCTAATTCTCTTAAGCATGACTAGAACTTAAAATACCAAATGCCTATATTATTTCTAATATTTTAATTAGCTATATTTTATATTTATACATAATTATAAATATCTATTTCTAACCTACTGAAGAAACAAATATCCTAAATAATTTTGTGCTTTCCTTCCCTTTCCTGTAAATTTTAGCAGTTTTTCAAGGACCAGAGATGTGACTAAGGTTTGAGAGCTAGAGCTACAGGCTCCAGAATGATTTTTCTTGTGGCCTCAACTGACATTCAGAGCCTCTTTGCCTAGGACTATCTCTAAAGCTTAAAGAAGGTTGTAGTTAGGTTGCATGTTACCTAATTCTCCAATTTATCCAGGAAGTCTATTGCATTTTGCATTTTTTCAGTTCTTCAGATATTTAGATGTCTTGCTGGCAAGTCTAAAGACCTTTGGACTTCAGAGACCACAGGACCAGTTGAGTCATGAGTCATGGGTCTGGGTGGGGTCAGTGGGTTGCCAGAAGGCAAAAATCTAAAATACATCTCAAAAGATCAATATTGGGTTCTACAGTAGTGAAGTTATCTATAGACACAATTGAGGAAGTCACAAATCTTATGACTCCTGAGAAGTAAGGGATTATAGAAATTATGCCTACATTTTAGCAGAATTCAGGTCCCTTCCATTATCCTAATCCTGTGGCTTTTAATTAGTTTTACAAAGGTGGGTTTTGGGCCCTGAACAAGGAGCAGATTAGTTTTAGGGAGGAACTATTATCATCTTTGCTTCAGAGTTAAATTATAAACAAAATTTCTCCCATGGTTAGCTTGGCCTATACCCCAGGAATGAGTGAGGACAGCCAGCCTGTGAGGCTAGAAGCAAGATGGAGTCAGGTATACTAGATTTCTCTCACTGCCATCATCTTTGCAAAAGTGGTTTCAAAAAACCATTATTATGTGCAACTCTCAAATCGTTCCAGAAAAACGATGCATACATATGGAAAGAGTGAAGCAAATGTGGCAAAACGTTTATACAATTTGTAGAACTGACCTAGAGGATAAGAGCTAATTTTTATTTCTCCATTATTATATTAAAGATAACTATCTTTAGCAGGGTAAGTCAAACAAATATTTGAATGAAGCATTAATGATTCTATCAGTTGAATACTAGACATCAGCTAGAATCCCCAACTAGAGGTTTTCAACTTTTTTTTTTTTTTTTGTAACCCATAACGTACATTATTAGGACTCAGCACAAATTTACACAGAGAGAAGTGGCAGAACGCTCATGATCCCCAGGCCTTCATCTATCCAGAGTGGCCTGCAGTGGTGGCACAGCTGATCCACACACCCTGGGTCAGTTTCCAGCAGAGAATCTTCTCCCTTTCCCCAGCCCCTCCAAGCTCAATACTCTGTCTATTTATAGGGACAGGGTCAGGGAACATTTCTGTGAGTGTGTAACAATGGAAGTTCCCTGGTAGAGAAATGGCCTTGTGAAAAAGGAGCTTTAGGCCAGGAGCAGTGGCTCACGCCTGTAATCCCAGCACTTTAGGAGGCCAAGGTGGGCAGATCATTTCAGGTCAGGAGTTTGAGACTAGGTTGGCCAACATGGTGAGACCTCATCTCTACCAAAAATACAAAAATTAGCCAGGCATGGTGGCACGCACCCGTAATCCCAGCTACTTGGGAGGCTGAGACAGGAGAATCACTTGAACCCAGGAGGCGGAGGTTGCAGCGACCTGAGATAGCACCACTGCACTCCTGTCTGGGTGACAGAGTGAGACTCCATCTCAAAAATAAATAAAGAGAGAGAGAGAGAGACAAAGAGAGAGAGAGAGAGAGAGACTCTAGAGATCAGTACTTAATTCAGACCTGCTGAGCCTATTGTCTCCTCAGTCACCAAAACTGGAAAGAAGTCAGTCTCCAGGGCTACCTAGATTTATCTTTTCTCACACACTGTCCAGCTAAAGGCTGTGTTTTCTTAAACCATTTGTATCTTGGTATAGCTATACAACTGAGGTGAAGTTATTCATTTTGGGCAGAAGTGACATTTACCCCATGATGTCTTTCAAAGGAAGGTGCTTGCCCCCATCTTGGTTTCTATTCCTTTGCACACAGTGGAATAAAGATGCAATGACCATGAGCCAGCTTCAACTAGGTGGATGAGGACAACACCCAGGAGAGAGAGGAGCAACCAGATAGAGGAGACCTGGGTGCCTGCATGGCTGCATGAAACAAAGATGCCTACAAGCTCACACTCACATGGAAGTGAAATTAATCTATTGTTATTGAAGCCTCCACTATTGGGTCTCTGTTAAAGCATCAAATCAATATCCTAATTGATATAATACATGTACACATTACTGAAAGAAAAGTTTCACAAAAAAATGATCTATTCTTGTACTTGAAATGCCTCTGACGTTTTCTATTCTAATCTATTTCATTTTTTAAAAAATACTGATCTCAGCCAGGTGCGGTGGCTGACACCAGTAATCCCAGCACTTTGGGAGGCTGAGATGGGCAGATCACTTGAGGACAGGAGTTGGAGATCAGACAGGCCAACACGGCAAAACCCCATCTCTACTAAAAAGACAAAATTTAGCTGGGTGTTATAGCACACACCTGTAATCCCAGCTATTCTGGAGGCTGAGACGCGAGAATCACTTGAACCTAGTAGGCAGAGATTGCAATGAGCCAAGATCATGTCACTGCACTCCAGCCTGGGTGACAGAGCAAGACTCTGTCACAAAAAATAAAAAATGCTAATCTCAATTTATTAAATTGATTTCATTACCCACTAATGAGTGTAAAGACCACAAAGCTGAGTGACATAAAATTGCTGGTTTTATATTTTAGAAATACTCAGATATTGACAATTTCACATAGTTGAATCAAATAGAAGTCTATGAATCAGATAAATAGCACTTGTATTCTACAAGTTTATAGTCTCAAATGGACTATAGCAACAAGCTAGTGAATGTGTCCACACAAGTGATTCTGCAATTCCTAAGCAGTGGACCTATATGTGTCGTGTATACGTATACACACAGACTTGTGTGCACACATAAGGGAAGAGGTTTCTGGTATAAGAGTGTTCATTTTCCTGGTTCCTATATTTACAAGTTGCTTGGTAAAGCGAAAGTGATCAAAACCTGGAAATAGTCACTAATACAGTGATCACTTATAAAATTAGTTCCTACTGCAAACACCCTTCCTTTTGTACTAATAGTGCCTAACTCTTCTTGGTCAGTTTCTCACATGTTGTTAGATACAGATTTGACAATACATTGCAAATATGATGGAAATCAATGACAAAGTGAAGTGGCAATCTTATAGAAGATACAAAACTCCGTCAACTGAAATGAAACGAAAAACAACTACCTGAAACACAAGCAAAGCCACTGTTAGAGCAAGTAGCAATTGATAAAACTCACAAAGATAATAACAAAATAAGCCTTTTAAAATATAAGAGAAATGCTTGGAATACTACTGAGGAATAAAAAGAAATAAGCTACAATATGCTCAAAAACATAGATATATCTCAAATACCTTATGCCCAGTGAATGAAGCCTAACACAAAAAGCTATATATTGCATGAATCCATTTATTTACAATTCAAGAAAAGGAAAAACTAACCTATGGTGATAGGAATCAGATCAGTGATTGCTTGGTGCTGACTGAGAAGGTGCAACAAGGAGCTTCCTGGAAGGACGGAAGTGTTCTGTCTCAATATGAATTCCTGAAAACTGACTGAATAGTATATTTAAGATCTGAGCATTTCACTATATATAAATGTATCTCAATTAAAATTTTATTTTTAGCATACCAAGAAAGAGAAAGAGAAGTACTTAGAATAATTGATAAAACTTCAAATATTTTTGCAAAAGATAACCCTTTTTCAAGGGTTATACTGTGAAAGTGAAATAGAAACTGGTCTGTTACATCATGCCATCAAACAATTTTGTGAGAAAAATTTTGTCAGGAAAACACTCTTCCAAATAAGAAACAATTGGTTGATTATTTGCTCTAATAATTACAATATTTGTAATTATAAATGGCATTTTATGAAACGTATATTAAGATCCACTTATAATTTTTATTTCTCATTTTAAAGATAAATTCTCAATCAAATTTTGGTTCTTTTAAGTGGATTCACCTTAAGATTTATTTATTCAACAAATATTTGAGAGCTTACCACGTGCCAGGCATTGCTCTAAGAGCTCATGATATATCAGTGAACAAAACAGACAAGGAGCCCTGCCAGCGTGGAGCATACATTCTCACAGGAGAAACGAACAACATATGTTCTCACAGGGGAAACGAACAACATTTAATAGATGTATAAAACAAGAAAACAGAGGAGAATTAGAGGGACGGGAGTGTGAGGTGAGCAGGCTCTGAGATTTAAGGAATGGCTTGAGTGAAATGAGGTTAGGAAAGTGACTGTCTAGGGGAGGCATACTCTAGGAGGGAACAGCTAGAGCCAAAGCCCTGAGATGAGAGTGTGCTTGGCATGTTCAAGAAAGAGAAAGGAGGCCAGCATGGCTGGAGCAGGCCGAGCTTCAGGGGCAAACAGAAGGGTTCGAAAGGGACCAGAGGCCACATCATATGAAGATTTTTTGGCCTTTTCCAGGCATGGGTTCCTGAAACTTCCTATCCAGTTAGCCTTGGGAGATGGCTGTGTGTGACACACATGCATGTGTGTAAATTCCTTTCCCATCTTCTTATATACATTACTCTATGTCCTGCAGTCACCTCAAAGCAATGTGTGTGAAACGGAATTCCCCAGCCACTCAGAGCTATCCTTCCTCCTCTACTTTCCCTCTCTGTTAAGAGCATAAACTTCTACCTAACTAAACAAGATAGAAACTTTCTTCTCTCTCACTCCCCAGAGTCCTACCAATTCTTCCCCCATCCGACTTTTGAACTCACCTCGTCTTCCCCATCTCTACTGTCTCTGCCACTGTCATCTCTTGCCTGGCCTCCTGCCACAATGCTTTATGGCCATCTGCCTCCAGTCTCTCCCTTCTCAGCTGTCAGACTGACCTCTCCCAAACTTCAGTTTGATTCCATAACTCTCATGTTTAAAACTCTTTGTGGCTCCCCGCTGGCCAGGGGACAAAGCCCTCGCTCATTAGGGTGGCTCCCAGACCCTTCTCCATCCGATTCCAGCCCACCTTTGTGGTCTCATTTCCATCACCCTAGACACTAGCCACCCCAGACAATCACCATTTCGGGGAAACACTTTGCATTTTTATGCCTTTGTGGATGCTATTTCTAAATCTTGAAAGCCTCCCTAACCCCTGTGATCATCTGTGCATCCTTCAAGATTAGGCTCAAGGGAATGCTACTGTGACTCCATCTCCTCTCCCGACCTTCCTAGCCAGTTAGTCCACACCACCAGCACACTTGCACACACCTCTAGCCTTGTCCTTACAATTGTGAGTGTAACCACATTTCACTACTGTATGCCCTTCCCTGCTAACACAGGCCTCAAGCCTTTGCCGCCTCCCTGAGTGTTCCTACTTACCACACCGATATTTCTAGCACCCGGCAGGAGCTCAATCAAAGCTCAAGTCCAGCTGATACCATAGAGGATCTGAGGTTTGTTTTATTCCACTTTTCCTGCTGCAATGAGTACAGTCCTTCCATGAGCACAATCATGTATGTGTGGGGTAGCAGAACTGGGACTTTAACCAGTTCCCAAGTCTTGAGTTCTACTCACAAGACACAGATGTAGACCTATATGTATGCATGTATTTACATATATTTACAGCTTAAAAAACCCTTAAAACATATATACTGCATAGATATGTTTAAATATATACTAATCTATCCTAGAGTGATTCTATAGCTTACATGTGTATATATCCACATATATAAAAAGAAAGTTCCATCCTTAGAAGGTTGTTTATACATGATAACACTTCTGCCAATAGATATTTATAGATATTGTTATCACTGCATTAATATGTAACTACATATTTATTGGCATATGAATATACCATAAATAATTTTAGGATCTCAGCCATTACTACTACTGACTACTAATATATCTAGATATATAAGTATAATTTTAGAGATCCAGTAATAACTAGTAATCTAAAAATTGCCAATCATTCTATCTCTAGACACCCAGTATCCAAAGGAAAATTTGCTTTGCAAATAAATGGTGTTTCTGTCTCCCCAGTGGAACAGAAATTTCTCTCATTGTCTCAGCACTCAGGTCCCCTGTCCAGCTCCTCTCTTTGAAGGGATAAGAGCCGTGCTCACCAGTGGGGAGATCTTTTGCTCATTTTCCCCGGGGTCCTAAGAGATGAGAGGTCATGCCAGTGCTTGGCCAGTTCCTTACAAGGCTCCACAGTGTCCAGGAGGGGCTTCTGGGGAGGAGGGCAGCGGCCTGAGGCGCCTCCTCACACCTTTTCTGCTGTTGTCAGAGAGCTTCCTCGTTTCCTTTTGTGATCAGCTGGTCCTGGAAAGGCTGCAGCAGATGGCTGATTACCATAATGCACAGAGCTTTTGAGGGTCCTGGGTGTAAACCCAGGCGTGACCAAGCCAAGAGCAGCTGCATCTAATGCGGCATGTGGAGCCAACATTAGGCTTTACCCACACACCCATTCTGACCTTTCCAACGAGAAGCCGAGGCGCAGTTCAGAACAGATGGCCAAGAGAAACACTAGGGAAAAGCGCCCCCAACCAGCTGTAGTGTCCCTTTTCCAGCCTCCTAACCTAACAGCTTCAGAACTGACTTGAAGCTCATTATCCCCATTGTGTCTTTCTCTATGGTGTTTATTCTCAGGGCAAACCCAAATCCTGGTAGTTCCATTCTTAGCAGTCTTAGCTATTGGGAACTTGGTTTCTAAACCAAATGATGTTTGCAGCAAGTAAGAGTCTGCCAGACCCTACCTGGCACCTGATCTTGGCAATCATATCTCCCCACAGGTAAACTTCAGGACCCCCACCAGCTGAATTGGCCCTCCTGGTTGTCACTAAAACTGACTCTGAACTTGGAGGGATGAAAGCAGCTCGTGCCCATACTCAGGATTTAACATTAAATCATATTAGCTGCTCAGCTGGTGTTTAGAGCAGAAAAAGAAATATATTATTGTAGCAGAGTAAATAATTTTTTTTTTTTTAGAAAATCAGGATTCCTTTTAAAGATGAAACCAAATTTTTGCTTAGGATAACCCCTTGACATTTATCAGTGGGTGGTCTGGATAAAATTACAAAGGAGGCACACATACTATAGTTCTAACTATTTAAACTTGTAAATCAAGTTAACAAACTGTTAAAATTCTTAACCTCAAAGGCCAGGTTTGAATTTGGACTGCATGGACTCCTCAGAGTTCTGATTCAGAACATGGTGTCCTGAGGGGAGCTCCTGGCCCGGGAATTCCCACCTCCCTGCTTTCTTCCCCAGTTCCAACCTACACAGACAGAGCCTCTTGCACACATGTGAGGAGGACATCCCGCTGTGAACACACTTCTGCCCACTGCAGCCACTTGGCTTAGGAGGGTACACACAGGCACTGAGGATTGGGAAAGGTGGTAGAGCAGGTCCTAGCAATAGGCCCAGACCATTCTGGCAGGAAAGTGTGGGGTCCTAGGTACCTGGAAGGTGGTCTACAACAGTGATCAGAAACTACCCTGGGCCAAATCTAACCCATTGCCTGTTCTTACCAATAAAGTTTTATTGGAAGATAGTCATGCCCATTTATTTTTATGTTGTCTAGGGCTGCTTTCATACCACAGTGGGAATTTCCTGAGGGTCCTAAGAGATGAGAGGTCATGCCAGTGCTAGGCCAGTTCCCTGCAAGCCTCAAGATGCAGATGTAGACCTATATTTATATATGCATTTATGTCTATTTAAAGCTTTTAAAGAAACCCTGAAAATATTTATGCTGCATAGATATGTATAAATACACACTAATCTATTCTAGAGGGATTCTATAGTATAGATGTGTATATACCCACATAAATTAATTAAATAATTGCATCCTTAATTAAATAATTGCAATAGAGACCATGTAGCCACAAAGCCAAAAATATTACTATCTGGTCTAGAAGGTGGGGAGAAAGGTGAGCACTGGGCAGGCAAACTCAAGACATCCTTGACCAGCTGGGTGCCTCAGCATATAGGCATGGGCACAGCTGGCGGACATCCAGAACAGCCTCCTCTAGAACACAGTGCCCAGAGCTAGGGCCTCTCTTCTCTGGGTCTAAGAGCAGTACCACTTCTGGATAAGCCTCTTGTGGTGGAAAACTGCCTCAAACCCAGAAGGCATGAGGAATTAATAGCAATTTCATTGTTAGCAGAAAAGGGAGGGGATTGAGCATCGTGTCAGAGTAGTGAAGAACTTTTAAAACAAGAATAACATATTTTACTGTGAGTTACATGCACTGCTGCAAGGTAATCCTTTTGTCACTCCAAGTCTACAGTAAAGTCTGCTATACACACAACAGCTTTCTACCGGCCAGGAGAGGTGGCTCATGCCTGTAATCCCAGAACTTTGCGAGGCTGAGGTGGGCAGATCACCTAAGGTCAGGAGTTCAAGACCAGCCTGGCCAAGATGGTAAATCCCATTTCTACTAAAAATACAAAAATTAGCCAGGCATGGTGGTGCATACCTGTAATCCCTGCTACTTGGGAGGTTGAGGCAGGAGAATTGCTGGAGCCTGAGAGGCAGAGGTTGCAGTGAGCCAAGATTGCACCACTGCAGTCCATCCTGGGTGACAGAGCAAGACTCTGTCTCAAAATAATAGCAATAACAATAATAACTTTGTACAACTCAGTGGTGGTAGGTAGCTGATAGGATACAAGGACAGGGGCTGGTTGCAAGTCTTAAGTAACAGAGGCAGCATGTCTGGAGTGGCAAAATCATCCCCAAATGATTAATTCTACAGAGGAAGAAAATGGGAACTAAACTTGACTATGAATTTGCCCTTGGGATTTTACCAGAAAAATTGAGGAGGACACTGAACTTTAAGCAAATTGAGGAATGAGTCAATCTTGTGCAGCTGTAAAGGGCAGAGTGACCGTAGTAACATTATAGCATACTCTTTAATAGCTAGATATTAATAAGTACATCTTTCTAAAACATATGTATTTGACATATTAAAAGTACAAGTTCTTTCTAAAATATGTGATCTATATCTGACAACTGGACCTCCAGTTTGTTCTCCCAGAGTTTGATCTTTGTCTTGGGGACCCATCCAAATCTCTGATCCTCTCCAGCCAGGCAGGGACCTTCCTGGCTCTTTCCAGACCGTGATCCTGCTACAAGATGATAATTTCAGAGGTAATACAGCTACCTGGTCCCGGGCTCCTGACCATCAGGTGTCCCTGGATTGCCCTGGCTGTATTTGACTTAGATCCATGTCTCATACTGTCTTTTCTCCAGTAACTCACGCAGTCCCTAGCAGATAGTAAGCACTTAATAAGCATTAGATGAACTGACTTGAAAAAAATTCACTCCTCCCGCTTATAATAATACCATACAATGCCAACCTGGTCTAGCTGTGTCTGCCTTCTTAGGGGCCTTCTTCTGGCACCAGCCTGCCTCATTTTGTATATCTCCTGCTGTTAACACTTCCTGCTTAAAGGCCTCTGTCCAAAGGGTTAACTGGACCCTATTATTCACCCAGAAGAAAGCATGAGTTTATCATGCCCCTTGGGACTCCATCCCTCTAGGCTGGGTATCTATCTCAGTGCCGGGGGTTTCCTAGAACACTGAAGCCCACTCCCTGTTTTCTAGCTCTCTGTCACAGTGAGCTATTCTTTGCAGTGGACTTCTTTCCCTCCTGACAGTGGTCAGCTCTCCAGCATTTACTTCTCCTGATGCTGGTACTCATCTAGTTTTAGTTTTAGTTTTAGGTTGGCTTCAGACTTGGGTCCTGCTCCTCAGCGCTAGCCTAATAATTTCCATTTCTTTCTCAGCTGTCCTCAGTGAGTAAGATAAAAAAAAGTTCCACTGAGGGCTAGGTGTGGTAGCTCACACCTGTAGTCCCTGCACTTTGGGAGGCTGAGGCGAGCGATCAGGAGGTCAGGAGATTGAGACTATCCTGGCTAACACGGTGAAATTCTGTCTCTACTAAAAATACAAAAAATTAGCAAGGCATGGTGGTATGCGCCTGTAGTCCCAGTACTTAGGAGGCTGAGGCAGGAGAATCACTTGAGCCCAGGAGGCAGAGAGGTTGCAGTGAGCTGAGAGTGCGCCATTGTACTCCAGCCTGGGAGACAGATCAAGAACCCATCTCAAAAAAAAAAAAAAAAAAAAAAAAATTAAGTCAGGCTTTCCCCCTCAGTGTCTCAGTGAGTCACAACAAAACCAGTCAGCTGTTTTCTTTTTGTTCCTGGTTTTTGATGAAAGCAAGGTCCTTTCTGGCTTATCTTAGGTAAAACCTCTGAGCTGAAATTGAAACTGCTCACTTCCTACATCACATGGTTGTGTAGCTGTGAAATGATTTTAAACATTTACACCGTTTTCTATGTGAGTGACATATGTTTTATTGTGATAAAAACATGGAGTTTAATCCCCACCCCTTTGAGAATGTTACATCATGCCTTATCAGACCACATATACGACTTATTGGCTTCAACAATCAGACTCCAAAACACATATAAACCCAAGATTTTGACAGACATATTCAGAGCTTAGATTGTGTCAGGGCTACTCTCTGCCAGTCTCTGAGCTTGTCACTGAAGCCTGGCCTGCCAAACCTGGCACCACTCTCTAGCATCCAGGAACCCTGCGCATAGTCATGGATCTCTGCTATGTTGGTCAAGCTGTGTGTCTCTTCCAAGAACCTCTCATAGAAAGGTACTCCTCAAACTTCCATTAGACTTAACATCCACAGAGGCTTTTTCCATCCTAATTAAGCAACTAGACTTTAATAACGAATGACTCACTCACTATGTGGTTAAGGTACCTCATCCATTGGTATAAATCCCTGTGAGACTTGTTCTCATTACCCTCCCCCTCTTTTAAGCATTGTGAAAATAAATTTAAAATATCTCTGTATAGGAATAAACTGTGTGATTTATTAAATCATATATTCATTACCTCCTTATTTATTTATTTTGAGACAAGGTCTTGCTCTGTTGCCCTGGCTGGAGTACAGTGGCATGACCATGGCTCACTGCAGCCTCAACCTTCCATGCTCAATTGCTTCTCCCACCTCGGCCTCCCACACAGCTGGGACTATAGGTGTGTGCCACAACACCCAGCTAATTTTTAAATTTTTTGTAGAGATGGGGTCTTGCTATGTTGCCCAGTCTGGTCTCAAACTCCTGGGTTCAAGTGATCCTCCCACTTTGGCCTCCCAAAATACTGGGATCACAAACATAAGCCACCACTCTTGGCTACCTCCTTATTTAATCACACCAAACAAAAGGCAAACTGACCTTTTTCTCCTCCCCAAACCTATTCCCTTTATTCCCTTTGGGTAAAAGACAAAGTCTTTTAATTGCTTTACCTTAGGGTGATTGGAATTTCAGTACATAAACATAACTTTTTTGCAATCTTGGCTGCATATTTAAATGTTTGTGGAGGTTTTTTAAAAATACAAATTCTGAGTCCCCATCCTAGGTCAACTGAATGCCAAAAATGCCAGTCTAAAGTCATGCTTCCTCATGAGCTCTGTGTTAGATATAGTGAACTCCAAGTTTCTCTTCAAAGAATCATTATGTCAGTATGTTCAGCTCTCTTATTCTTTAATTCTCTATTTTAAAGTTTAACTTCCTTGTAGTTCCAGTAAACAACCTTCTCCACTGGCTCTAATCAGTAGTTCATATCTGTTTCCCCACCCCGGCTCTGTCCTGACTCATCCCAGTCACCTGCTCCAGTCACCTTCTTTGGCCTAGGTCACCTTGGCTACCTGCTCTGACTCACCTGTAACTGTCCTTCCCACCAAACCACCCACCCTGCCACGCCAGCTTCGACCCCTGCTCTCTTGAAAATAGCCAATCAGGATTAGTCTAGCTTGTGCAATCTAACCTCAGCCAATAGGGCAACAACACAGCAGAAGGGGCAACCCCCATCAGGCATATGTATCCCTTTTCCTCCCTAGTCCAAATGTGTGGCCACCATTGCTCCATCCATGAGCTGCACCTTTCTATAGAAGTAAACTGCCTTGCTGAGAGAATTTATCTTCGAGTGCTATTTCTTTTGCAGCATTGAAATTTTACTTATGACATCCATTAGCACCCTCTTAATCAAAGTGCCCTTTCTGTTCTTAGATAAAAATCTTTGATTTTACTTCCTGGCTATAACTTTCTTCCCTGAATGCCTCCCTCAGCATCTGTTATCTGTAGTTCTTACTTCCTATCCTTGATCCATTTTTGCTCCAAGGTGTTTGTCCCACAATTTTAATAGCCCCAACCTCTTGACTTCCATTTTGTTATAGCATTGTAGGGGAGGGGAGGCTTTCCCTCTACTCTCTGAGGGTTCAATAATCAAGTCCATGAAATAAACTGACAGCAGGCAGATTAACAGGAGAAAAGCTATACACATTTATTACATGCACTAGGGCATCACATAAAAGAAAAGTGAATATTCAAAAACCCAGTGAGATCTAGAAGCCTATATATCCTCTTCATAGTGGACAAGGGAGGGGATATGTAGGCAACTTAGGGGAAAGTTAATGAATTGGGGAAAGATGAGTGGGTCCTGAGAAGAATAGGTGTGTTATATGTAAATTTTCAGTGCTGTAAAAGAAGTAGCATGCAAATATAAATTTTCTCAGCAAGGCAATTTACTTCTATAGAAGGGTGTGTCCCACAGAGCGATGGTGAGTGCACACCTGAACAAGGGAGGAGAAAGGGTTCTTATCCCTGATATAGGTAGCCCCTACTGCTGTTTCATTCCCCTATTGGCTAGGGTTAGACTACACAGTCTAAGCTAGTTCTGATTGGCTATTTTAAAGGGAGCAGGAATATGAGCCAGAGTGGTGGGGTAATCAATTTGGTGGGAAGGACAGTTACAGAACAGGTAACTAAAGGTGACTCAGGTCAGAGCAGGTGACCAGAGGTGACTCAGGTCAAAAACAGGTGATCAGGGTGAGTCAGGACGGAGCAGATGACCAGGGGAACAGATATGAACTACTGATTAGAACTGGTGGAAAAGGTTGTATACTGAAACTACCAGGAAGTTAAACTTTAAAATGGAGGACAAAAAACTGAACATACTGACATACTGATTCTTTGAAGAGAAATTTAGAACTCATTGTATCCAGCAGGTGACAGACAGCTAGTGAAAAAGTCTGTCTGGGTGTGGTATCACCTCCAGTCTCCCACGACATGAGCCAATCTTTCCTAGTTGAGGAGATCATGGGGAATCAGAACAATTTTTGAGCATTTCCTGAATTCCTTCAACATCTATTTTTAACTTTTCCATTGTTTTTTCCAACTATTTTAGTGCTTGGGGGAAAAAGTCAACCATTAAAATAAATACATAAAAACTAGCACAGGTTGCATATTTTTCCCTTTGCCTTAGTCTCCAATATGAGTTGGCCCAGCATTGCTGGATTCTATCTTTATTTAAAATTTTGATATTTTGGGCTGGGCACAGTGGCTCACACCTATAATCCAAGCACTTTGGAGCTGAAGCAGGATTGCTTGAATCTAGGAGATCGAGACCAGCCTGGGCAACATAGTGGACCTCATCTCTACTAAAAATAAAAAAAAATTAGCCAGGCATAGTGGTGCATGCCTGCAGTCCCAGCTACTCAGGAAGCTGAGGTGGGAGGATTGCTTGAGCCCAGGAGATCAAGGCTGCAGTGAGCCATGATTGCACCACTGCACTTTAGCCTGGGTGATATAGCAAGACATCTCACAAAAAAGAAAAATAAATTGATGCTTTGTTTATCAGGTGTTTTTGCATTAACTTCTATTTTTAAGAATACTGCATTAAAACATTATTTATCTTGATGACTGAGTTTTTTGGAGCTTCCTGAAACTTTGTGCCAGAAATGAATGCCTTATTCCCCTCACTCTAGTCCTGGCCTTGAATTACGAAAGTCTCAGATCTGCTTGGGTAAAAATAAATACTTCAGAGTTGAGTTGGAGAATATCAGTAGGAAAAAACATCCTTTTAATCAGGCTAAGAGTAGGGAGGGAAGAAAGTCTGGAAACATTTGCACATTAGTAATTTCTTACTCCATCACATATTTACTGGGGTTCCAGGTAAGAGTTCAAAAGTTAAAAAAAAAAACAAAAAACGTTTGAAAACCTCTGATTCCACCTCTGCTCTTCTTCTTAATAGGTTAAAAACTTAGAAATATAGGTGACATAGGAAAGTAATGGGAGAGCTGGGCTAAAACCCAGTGTCCTAATTGAAATTAGCAAAAGCTATGAAAAATAATATTCCTTCACAAGAATAATTATATCCAACAACTCTCAATTACTCCATCCTCCACTGACCCCTACCAGTAAAAGACAACACACTTCTGCAAAATCTTTTAATGTATCAACTTATTAAAAAAATAAAGGCTGACTGTGTGCTGAGCTAAAGAGTCAAAACATGGCCCTCAGCTGCATGTGGTGATTCACACCTGAAATCCCAGTACTTTGGGAGGCCAAAGCAGGAAGATCACTTGAGGCCAGGAGTTCAAGACTAACTTGTGCAACATAGCAAGACTCTTGCTCTACAAAAATTTTTTAAATTAAAAATTACCCAGGCATGGTGGCATGCCCCTGTAGTCCTAGTTACTCAGGGAGCTAAGATGGGAGGATCACTTGAGCCCAGGAGTTCAAGGCTGTAATAAGCTATGATTATGTCTCTGCACTCCAGCCTGGATGACACAACAAGATCTCATCTTTTTTTTAGACAGGGTCTTACTCTGTTGCCCAGGTTGGAATGTACTGGCATGATCTCAGCCTTCCTATCTCAAAAAACAAAAAAATAAAAGGCCTGGAATGGGGATTCACGCCTGTAATCCCAGCACTTTGGAAAGCCTAGACAGGTGGATCATCTGAGGTCAAGAGTTTGAGACCAGCCGGGCCAACATGGTAAAACCCTGTTTCTACTAAAAATACAAAAAATTAATCGGGTGTAGTGGTACACACCTGTAATCCCAGTTACTCAGGAGGAGGCTTAGGCAGGAGAATCGCTTGAACCCGGGAGGCAGGGTTGCAGTGAGCTGAGATCACACCATTGCACTTCAGCTTGGGCAACAAGAGCAAAATTCCATCTCAAAAAAAAAGGCCCTTGTTCTTAAATTTGTAATTTTGTAGGGGACACAGATATATAACTATACTACCACCAACAATTAAAGCACAATGTGGTCAGTGCCATGATAGAGGGATGCATACAGAGCTTTGAGAACACACTGAGAACAGGGTGGGTGTTTGAGTGGAATTTTGAAGGATATTCCATGCATTTGCCTATTGCATACATTTCCCTGATAATCCAGGCTAGCCTTCTACTCTTGATTACAGACACATAGCTTCAGTACACTTGTGATGCTGATGGGGAGAAAAGGTTGACTACAGGGGAGTGAGGTGGGCCTAGGACCTGGAAATATCACTCTCTTCGGGTTGGCGCACTTAGAGGAAATCCAGGTGAATTGGTGGCAAGTTTACAGACCAGGCTGAGATGAGCCTCAGGGATGTCCAAAACGAGATAAAGGATGGAAGGGGAGAAGGGAATACTTGGAAATCCAGGAAACTGGCTGGAAAGCTCATGGTTCATATCAGTGGTGGGAAAGGGAGGGGGGTTAGAGAGAATAGAGGCAGAACTGGCAACATCAATGCATAAGCTTATTCTTCGAAGGCCTGGCATCCTGGGTAGGCCAGGTATCAGAGCTGAAGTATGAGGCAGAGACTGGTTACTCAAGGAAAGTCACTATCCAGTCACGAAGATGGAGCACTGAGCAAAGCAGGACAGGCAGCAGGGAAGCCCTATGGGTCCCCTGAGGGTCAAACTAGAGTTTCTTCAGTCTCTCCAAACTGAAGCCAGGGTTTGGTCCTGGAAAGCCTGCAGGGAGAAGCCACCTGGCCCAATTATGGGACTGAGGGAGGGTCTGAGCTGAGGAACCAGGTAGGCTCTCACACCACCATGAGGCTCCATCCCTTCAAGTTCCACCATTTTCAAAGGAAAAACTGAGGCCCCAGAAATTTATTGACTTCTAATAGCTGGTGACCAGCTCTGCGTATGCTGTCTTAGCACCATTCAAGAGTTCAAAGACAGGCTCCACCCGGCTGAGAGATGTTGAGCATAGCTGGACTGTATATATAATGCGATGTAATGACTGATTGGGGTTAATCAAATATAATGCCCAACCCAGACCTATTAAATTTCACCACAAAAGAGACTTTAATCAGTCTTTTATTAGTTTGGTGCTTTGGCCTAAGACGACTGCTTTTGTTTGCCCACATAAGAGACAATGGGAGAGTCAGGATCAGCCTGCTCACTGGAGTACAACAAGCAAATTGTCCACAAACAACAGACCATTCAATACGATGAGAGGAAAGGCAGGAGAGGCCACATGAATCTACAAAAGTACCCACTGTTAATGGTTATGGCTCAGTGTTTAAATTCAGGCCACATTCCTGTTGGAGCTTCCAAAATATAGGGGGGATGGAAACAAAAAGACTCCAGTGTGCTTCGTGTAAGTCTATCTGGCTTTGGCCCTCTGCAGGACATTCTTGTTTGCTGCCTGCTGAAAGGGGAAAGGAAAACTGACATTTGGTTCTCTCCCGAAGCAAAGCTCAGACCTCTTGGGGGTTAGATATGCTTCACATGGCCATGGATTAAACTTATGAGAACAGGTTCTACACCAAACTGCACCTGTCCTCTGCCCAAGACCTCTTGGGCTACGGAAGGAACAGGAGGAGAATGGAGACATAAGGCAGTGAAGAAGAGAGAGAAAAGAGGGGGACCTTCCCTGACTCTAAAAAGGGAATGACATTTAAACCACCCAATTTAATTCTGTTCAACAAATATTTGAACACTTTTTAGGAGGCAGGCTGGTATGCACCCAGATACAGAAACAAACACATGAATTTAAAAATCCACTATTTCTGTTTAGAATCAGAGACAGTTAATACTGGAAAGATCTCATGTCATCCTGCTTTATATTATGGTTTTCTAATCATGATAATAATTTTTTAACCCATGAGGGCATAGGTTTAAAAAAAGGAAAGAAAGAAAAAGAAAATGAAAACAAAAGAAAGCTAGAAACACTGCCTCATTCTACTCAAATTCTGATAGAATCATGGGACTGTTTTGGGAGTGTGTCATATGTCACTGAGGGAAGAATGCTTGAGAATTACTGAACTAGTCTCACCCAGGAACTTAGAAGTTTAAGGAATAAAATGGCATGGCCACGACCACCCTGGCACTTAGTAGCAGAGAAGGGATTACAGCTCACGTCTTCTAATGTTCAACTCAGGACTCAGCCACTTGCACCACAGTGCTGCACCACTAAGGTTATCTGGGGAGATGCAAGTCCTGAAAATCCTTAAATACGTAATTGAGTATCTTAGATCTAGCTATCCTTACTGATAGGTTCCCCATTCACTGCCAAACTTTGAGCCCAACACTTACAGTCATCAGAGTTTAGATTTTGTTTGTAAACCAAGATTTCCCCTTCAACTCTAAAGGGAGTTTTGCTTGGACCTGGGAGTCTTTAAAGGGATAGGAGGAAAAAGAGTGGCTAGAGTTAAATTGACAGCAAAGGAAGAAAAGGAAACCTTTCCTCGGAACACCAAATCTGTGGTGCCTCAGCTTCACTTCAGTGTGGAGGCAGGAGTGGCAGCTGCCTAACTTGGTCTTTCTCATTCAAGGATGATGCATTTAAATATGTTTGGAGACTGACAGTGATAGGAACACATTCCTATGACCAGTAGGACAGAATCACAATCTGAGAATGATTCTCTTTATGGAAGGTTTCCTGGATGCATGTATCTGAAGGTAAAATGAACAATGCCTACCCTGGATGGTCATTTGGGGTGGGATGGAAGGGAGATACGAAAGGGACCAGGGAAAAATGAAAGTTATTCTGTACATTGTAAGGGGTGTCAGCAGTCAGAAGTATTTTGCCATTCTCATGTGTCATCCAGTGCTGTTGATCAGTGCTTTGAAATGGGTTGGCTTCCCTAGAGATATTCTGAGCTGTAATTGCAAATTTCCATTTTAGTTCTGGTTTTCTCCCACTCTGCTCTAAACAATCAATTCGAAATCCTTCCTCAGGCAATGTGCAAAATGCCTTTGCAGAGTCGATGAAGGTTCTGTGATGTGGCCCATGTGAATGTATCAATTTTTTTTCTGCATATAAATAGGAGTGGTTATGGCAAAGTGGTTATTAGCTACATTACATCAATGGTTTGGGCTGCTGGGGCTTCTTGACAAACCTTTTTTGATAGTAACTTTTTTATAAATTATATTATGATGTTGTCTTGGACTGTAGTAATGGGACTGGAAGCTTTCTATTTTCTTTCAGGCTTCAGTAGTAATTCTGCCTTGATTTTTTTTTTTTTTAACTTATATTCCTGGCAATTAAGTGCTATCCCAAAACATAAAAACAATTTCCTCTTTTAAAAAAAAATCATTATGCAAGTAGTGTCATGTAAAAGCTGCTGTTACTTAAAATATGATCTTGTAAAATAACTATATGAAGTTCTTCTATTCATGAGACCAGCAAGGAGTTATTAAAAATCTTAACAGAGAAAACTATGCTTGTAGATTGTGTTTTTTTTTTTTTTTTTTTTTTTTTCCTCTTTTTTAAAAAAAAAAAAAAAAAAAAAAAAAAGTGGAATCCTTCCCTTTGGGTTTTTTTTTTGAGACAGTCTTGCCCTGTTACCCAGGCTGGAGTGCAGTGGCATGATCTCGGCTCACTGCAACTTCCGCCTCCCTGCAACCTCCGCCTCCCAGGTTCAAGTGATTCTTTTGCCTCAGCCTCCCTAGTAGCTGGAATTACACGCATCCACCACCATGCTCAGTTAATTTTGTGTAGAGACAGGGTTTCACCGTGTTGACCAGGCTGGTCTTAAACACCTGACCTCAGGTGATCCACTTGCCTCGGCCTCCCAACGTGCTGGGATTACAGGCATGAGCCACCATGCCTGGCCTGGATTATTTTTAACTGAAGAGAAGAAAAATAAACAAAAGAAACAACTATTTTGATAAGTTTGACTATCGTTAAAATACAACCTATAGAAAAAATAGAATTAAAAGAATTATCACATGTTCTCCCCACACAATGAACAATGAGTTTTCAGGGTTTACCTGCTTGAAGCTCCATCTGTGGCTCTCAGCACATCTGCACCCTCAGCTAAGTGTCCTGATGCATCAGCCTGCAGGTGTGCCCTGCAACCCACTCAGACTTCACCCTCCCAGGCTCTTGCCGTTACTTCACTTCAGCTAGTCAAGATTAGCTCTTCCTCCCTACAGGAAGCAATACTAACCTTGGAGTCAGACTGACTTGGTTTAAATCTATTAGGTAGAACTACATAAAATTGCTGTTTTTAATACACCAATGATGATTCAATATTGGCAATTTCATGTCATTCAACTTAATACTACCTTCTCATTATCATATTCTGTAAGATAATATATTTTAAATGCCTTTCTTATTCCATGACACAGGCTAGTGACCATTTACTGTAGACATGCTATGAATATATAAGAGGCTGCAGTGGCATTTCATTTCAGATTAGTTTAACAAGCTTCCCCCTGCCCCCAGCACCTTAACCCCAGGCACTGCTTTTGTACTGGCAATACCTGGGAGGTCCCAGCTCAGTGAGGCAGATATATAAACAGAGATCTGTGATATAGGCAGGAATTGGGCAGTATAACCACAGTACAGGGTAGCATGGAGGAGGAGGTTGTGAGCTTTTGGGGGAAATGGGAGGATGAGGAAAGCCTTTTCCCCAAAAGAGATGTCTGGGTGCTGAACAACACAGCATCATGGGCAACTTTCCAGGGAACCTCAAGCTGGTGGGAGCGTGAGAGAGAGAACATTATCATGAGACCAGAGAGAAGCTTTGACAACTTGGGGACCCTTTTTACAAAACTAAATACGAAATGCCCACATAAACACATCACTTAGGGTTCCTTCCAGGCTCTGAAGGTGAAGAGCCCAGACATCTCAGCTTCATTATCTAAAACATCTGCCTTGGCAGGGCCACACTGTAAGGGCCTTGCTAAAGAGGAGGGGGATCCTGGCAGACAATAGGAGCTGCCGAAGGATCTCAGACAGGAAAGTGACATCATCACTTTGGTTTTTAGAGAAAGCACCCCAAGGGCTATCTGGAAGATGGATCAGAGAAGCTTGTGTTAGGTGGCAGAAAAGCCAATTAGGAAGCTATTTTAATAATCCAGAAGAGAGCCAAGAGTCTGAACATGGCAGAGTTCATGAAGGAGTAGAAGCAACCTCATTTAGCGAAAGTCTCTGGGAGATAAGTCGCCCCAGGAGGTCTGGTCCTTCTGCCTCAAAGCCTATCTTGAGCAGGTGGTAAAAACCTGATATGGTAAATTCAAAATCAGGTTCTCCACCTGGGAAGCTCTTTTTTTTTTTTTTTTTTTTTTGTTAAGACAGAGTCTTGCTCTGTCGCCCAGGCTGGGGTGCGATAGTGCCGTCTTGGCTCACTGCAACCTCCGTCTCCTGAGTTCAAGTGATTCTCAGCCTCCCGAGCAGTGGGATTACAGGTGTGCACCACCACACCCAGCAATTTTTATTTTATTTTTAGTAGAGACAGAGTTTCACTATGTTGACCAGGCTGGTCTCAAACTTCCGACCTCAGGTGATCCACCCACCTTGGCCTACCAGAGTGCTGGAATTACAGGCGGGAGCCACCACACCTGGCCTGGAAAGGTCTTGAATGAGCTGCACACCAGAGGCTTGTCACCCCATGCACCAATACTAAACCATGGTACCTGCATGCCCACTCAGGCCTGGTTATTCTTCACTCCCCTCTGCTCTGTCATACACCTGGGTTCTGCCATAGTTTCCTCTTTAATAAATCAGTTCTCTGTTCATCTTGAGGTCTGATCCTGAATACTGGACTGCTTGGCCAGGGCTCTGTCACCTGCTTAATCCCTGTTATACTCTCCCTCTTGCCCCCAAACCTGGGGCTGAGCCATGCCCTTCGTGTTCTCCATTCTCCTGAGAAAAACCTCCATTAATCTCATTCATCTTCCAAAATGCTGTACAGGAGTCTGTTCCTCAGCCATCTTTCTCTGGCTACTTCCCTCTGTGCCCCCAACACTCAATGACTTCCTCATATCTATGTCTTACATATGCCCTTAGTATTACGTGTATTATGCTTTATTATATTTCTTCATTTATGTGTTTGTTTTTCCACCCCCTCCACACCTTAGATTCTTGAGAATGGGATCCATGCCTCATATTGTCATTTCCCCAGTAACTCACAGGGTCCCTGGCAGATAGTAGGGACTTAATAAGTGTTGGATGAACTGACTTGAACTGAATTCAATCCTCTCTCTATATAATAATATAACACAATACCGACCTGGTCAGAGTTCAGCTGTTTCTGCCTGCTTAGGACAGCAGTGCCCCAGTCTGCCTCGCTTTGCGTATTTCCTGCTGTTCCTGCTTTAAGGCCTCCATTCACAGGACTGATTGGCCCCTGCTATTCACACAGAATCAAGCTTGAGTTTTTCATGGCCCTGGGACTGTGTATCCTTCCTAGGTATCTTCCTACAGCTGGGCCAGATTCCTTCTGGTCGGCCCTTGCTTGGTCCCCACTTCTTCCCAGCCTGCTTCTGAGGCTAAGGGCCCAAGATGCTTTGTGTCCTCTCTGGCCATGCTGTTCAGGTAAGAGGGAGGTACTTATTCCAAAGGCAGCCAATTCATGGGCTAGACCATACCTATCGGCAGCCCAGTGGGAAAAGTGCTGACCAAAAGGATTGTATGGGCCAATCAGATTGACAGATTATATAGTGGAGAACATCATTTCCAGACGTCCTCCCTTGGCAGAAGAACTATATGTGGGGTTCTCTTTGGAAGAAACTGGGTAGGCCTCATGATTGAGCTCCTTAGTACAATGCTCCAATCTCTATCTGCCTATGTTTTTCTATTCTCATTATTGTCCACCCTTGCCTAGAGTCATTTGAGATCCCAAACCCTGTCCAGTTGTACCTTTTATCCCAGCTCCTCACCTAGCCATTAAGAAGTGTGGTGGGGGTCTAAGGTTTTACCACACAAGCTAACAAATTATCTTTTTTTTTTTTGAGACGGAGTTTCGCTCTTGTTACCCAGGCTGGAGTGCAATGGCGCAATCTCGGCTCACCGCAACCTCCGCCTCCTGGGTTCAAGCAATTCTCCTGCCTCAGCCTCCCGAGTAGCTGGGACTACAGGCACGTGCCACCATGCCC
>PVKV010012807.1:31153-64165 GCA_004027835.1 Alouatta palliata | reverse complement strand
AGCAAAGACCTGGAACCAACCCAAATGCCCATCGATGATAGACTGGACAGGGAAAATGTGGCACATATACAACATGGAATATTATGCAGCCGTCAAAAACGATGAGTTCACGTCCTTTATAGGGACATGGATGAACCTGGAAACCATCATTCTCAGCAAACTGACACAAGAACAGAAAATCAAACACCGCATATTCTCACTGATAGGCGGGTGTTGAACAATGAGAACACATGGACACAGGGAGGGGAGCATCTCACACTGGGGTCTGTCGGGGGGAAAAAGGGGAGGGACAGTGGGGGGTGGGGAGTTGGGGAGGGATAGTATGGGGAGAAATGCCAGATATAGGTGATGGGGAGGAAGGCAGCAAATCACACTGCCATGTGTGTACCTATGTAACTATCTTGCATGTTCTTCACATGTACCCCAAAACCTAAAATGCAATAAAAAAAAAAAAGAATACAAGGATCACTCACTATCTAAATCTATTTTATTCTTAAGGTATTGAAGTAAAAGTACTGCTAAGTAAAAGGGGCAATGAGCACTGGGAAGCATTCTAACTCACTATCAGGAAGAGGCTGCAATCCTACCAGGTTAATTTATAAAGTGTGCAACATTGGGAAAGTCACTTCATTATTTCTGGATTCAGATTTTATACACTGAAAAACAGAAGAAGTAATACTTATTTCCTTTTCGAGCCTAATACACTCTGAATCTGTAAGTCCAAAAAGATACTATATCTTTGAACTGTTATATAGCTCACAGCACATATTAAGATGAAAGACTTAAGGAAAGGTCACAGGATAACTGGCATCAATACAATAGAACTCAAAATAGATTATTTTCCAAGTTCTCATCTGTAATTTATAATTAACAGAAAACCAAAGCCCACGAAAATATTTGCTTTTGCTGAGCCACCCTCTACCATTTCAGATAATGCAAATCATGCACATATTTTCTAATAAATACATGATCTGCCTAGTTGGAGAGTCTTACACAGAAGAAAATAAATATGTGCAATATCTAGGATAGTCCTATACTAGAGCCTTACAAGATAATAGACATGTGGACTTGTAAAAAACCCATATAGAAAATTAGAAGGATACCACAAAGCTAAAAAATGATTTAATAACTATTGCCAAAATCTTCCCAGCATAAGATTTTGCACACAAAAACACTCTACAAATGAATGACTAAAAAAATGAATGAAGCAAGCTTACGTCTTGAAGTTCCTTTATGTGTCAAAATCACAAATCTATAAAATACCTGTTTTTTGTGGAAATCCTTTAGGGCTGTTTCGTAGCCTTCTTCCAGTCTACTGAAGGCTATTCCAACATCTGTGGTCCACCATATTTGTGAGCTGGTTAGCGCAACTTGAGCCGGGAAATCAAAAATCCATAGTTCCCTAGGTTTTTCCTCATAGGCCACTATGGCTTCTGCGATAGAAAGACGCACTGTTTCTTGCATAGTCTGTTCAAGTTGCAGAAGCCACGTTTCCACCTTTGGAAGCAAGTTGAAATGTTGTAACATAATACAGGCTTAACTACGGAAGGAAAATTTCATCCTTCTACTGGCTCTAAGGCCATGCAGAGGGTCAGACCCCAGGTGGATTCATTTTACACCCAGGTAGAAAACCGCAAGAGGGGTAATTCAAAGAGGAAAGTGAATAAATGATTGGTGAAATCCTCCTACATGAAGCTGCCGTCTCCCAGGAATAATGCTCATCTTACTTTACCTACCAGCTGGCTAACAACCTCCGCAGCCTAAACAGAAAAGGAGTTCTCCATGATTCATTTCTCAGCTTTGAAGGCAAGGAGGTTCTAGACCAAGATTCCCCTCTGGTAACACACAGTGTTTTCAGAAACCAAATGTCACAGACACTTAGAGGTATGAGTCATATTCTAGAGCTTTGAGAAGGAAAATTCAATTAAAAAATTTTTTCTATTAATTTTTAAATCCACTGAAAATTCTTCTAAAATCTTCACAGTTCATAGTTTTAAGATAAAATGTTTTCAGCAAGTATCTTAATTATACTCCCTACTGGTTCTAATCTTCGCACTTGTCAGAAATTGGACCACAGGAGACTATGAGAGATAGGACAACTGCTGACTTATAAAAATTAATCTATTTTTTTTAAAGTCAAGTTTAGTTTCCTCCCACAAACATACCTTAGCAAGTTTTCCATCCTGTTCAAATGTATTTTGTTATATTAATCCAGGCATGTGTTTCCTTGGGACAGCATATAACTAAAATACATACATACACTATTTGCAAATAATTGACCATAGCAATAAAAAGTGACTATCATAAATAAATATGGAAGATCACATGAGATTCTGAAGATGATACAACTGATTTTTCCTCCACCCCTGTGAAAAGAGCAGCAGCATTCCTAGAACCTTTGGAGAATTGGGACAGAGTGGTAAGTGGTTAATGAGCTGATAGCCTCCCCTCTTGAAAGAAAAAGGAAACACTGCCCTGGCAATGGCCTCAGTATCTCTTATTACAGGCCTTCTCTCTGGCTTCACAACTGCACTTTGTTAATATGCATGAGTTCAGTTTAATTGAATTAGATCAGGTTGTTTTGTTCTAAGCCTTAATAACTAAGGGTAGTTCATCATGTCAACAAACAAAAAGTTCCCTCATTAATTCAGTCATTACTATGTGTCTCCTGGATGCCCTGGGATCCATGTCCTCCACACGGCCACCTGTTCTCAAGAACTCTACAGTCCATTTGGGAAGACCAAACACACATATATGTCAATATATCAGCTCCTGTACAGGTGACTGTGCCAACAGTGGCAACCTAACTCAGTATGCTTTAAGGACTAAGCTCTAATGAGGTGCTTGCTGGATCCTTTCCTTTTTGGTACTTCTCAACCAACGCCCTGTAACAACAATTGCTACCTTTATTATCACTAATTATGTGCATATACATTTTCTCATTGGGCCTAAGAGCTCCTCGAAGACAAGGGCCATATATTGTTCATTTCTGAACTCTCAAAAGCCTGACCCAGCATCTGAGGCATACTAGGTATTCTACACTTGCTGAAGAACATACAAATGGTCTAAATTGGGAGAAGCCAATTAAAAGAGTGCAGAAATAGAAAAAAAGACCAAATTAAAAGCATCTTTTTGTATAACAAAGGCAATTAGAGGGTGAATTTGTGTATGTTTACATGTCTCTAGCATAAGTTGCTTACACAGAATGAATTAGAGCACCATAAAAACTTTCAACATCAAGGATTCCAGCTAGTGACAACCACATCCATCAGCTGGGCTGGCCCCCTCTGGGCATCATGCCAGTTGGTGAGCAGTTTGCTGGGAGGGAGCCCACAGCAACATACTTTTGTCAAGATAGTTTATGGCAACTTTTTCTAATCATTATAATAATATCCTAAAAAGCGCAAGAGATCAAAAAATATATTTTAATCAAAGTATTCCACCATCTGCTGCTCCTTCATTTGGCAGGTTTTCTGATACAATATTAAAAGGCAACAAAAAGGAGTAAAGAAAACCCTTGCAAAATAAGGTTGCAAGGATTTCTGCAAATACTTTAAGGAACCCCTGCCCCAACCCAAATGGTTCTCCAACAGGCTCTATTCATTCAGTTACGCTGCGAATTAACCCAAGCTACACAGGCATCATCATAAAAAGATGCAATTCCCCTAAATCATCTGAATACACCAGACTTCATAAATCATAATGAGTCACTCTTGTGGATAACTGTTAAGAATATTTTTGAGGTATCTGGCTGCGAGAGAAGGGAATATGCTAACTTAACTCTCTGTGCACATGGTAATTAGAGTATAGGATATCAGCTTGCTAGACTCAATCAACTGTGTTTATGAGGCACCATTTATGGCATTCACAATGGACTACTGAACCACAAAAGCTCTTTAAAACATGCTTTATTGCAAGGTGCTGCTTCACTATAACCCTTCTCTGTTCTCTGAGCAGTGGCGAAAACAGAATACACTTTATAGGAGACTGAGTCACTGAGTTGCATTTGCTACTAATTCTGGGGTCACTCATTCAATCTGTGACAGCTGCTTCTGTCTAGTTCAATTCCTAGCATCTCTGAGACCCTGCTGGGTGCCAAAGTCACATAAGTAGAAACTGGGACGCATGGTAGAGAAGCCCTCTGTCACCGTGGATACAGGTAAAAAAGGAACCCCCGAGCACAAAACTAAGCAGAGCCTGATTTGACCTGAGTTGAAACTTTTTCTTGTTCAATTCAGCCTTCAAACAGTATGCTGAAAATACTCCCCTAGCATAGAAAACGTCATAATCAAATCTTACATGGCCCACGCATTCACACTCGTCTTGGAATGGGACATACTCCTTTTCTTTGCTGTACATTCCAACTGCCCTGTGTGCAGAAACATCCTGACTGTCTTCAAATTGCAGGTCTGCAATGCTGTCAAAAAGTTTGGCAAGGTGACGTGTTACCTAAAATGAGAATATTAGAAAAGATAAGAGCATTTCTTACTGTAGGTATATTCTGATAATCTAGAGATGATGCCATATGAAGTAATGAAACTTTATGGAATTAGAGTTGTCTCAAAATGTTTTTCCTCAAGATGAGAGTTGCTTCTGCAATGTCAGAGCTTGAAAAGACCTTGGTGGAGAAGTGGCCAGGCACTCTGATTAAATAATCACATATTGGCTGATGAATGCTTACCATTACTGTAAAGTGACCTATTTTCTACTTGATGATGGGAGGCTTACTGACTTCTCTATCTGTACTGTTTTCCTGTAGAGGAGCATTCTGCTGGAGCTTCTGTAGTCAAGTTTTTAAAATTCAAATTCACAGCATTAGTGTACATTATGAAAAGCTATTAAAGTGTCAGAAATAAAAAAGCTCAATTAGAAAGAATCTTACTTTTTGCGGGGGGGCTGTCTGTTGTTAACATGCACTGGCCTTGATACTCTGGTGAGCCCCGCAGTATCCTTGGTACATAAGAAAGGTGAGTAGGATTTCCCCCTTTTCATTGATAAGAAAATTGAAACGAAAATATTAGGTAAATTCTCCAAGTTGACATCACTAAAAGTGACAGTTAGACAGTGAATCTGTAATTCCAGGCCACATCTATAAAGATCAAGTTCTTTTGGTATCATAATCTCTTGCATTCTAAGTTTTGCATTCTCCAAACAATACAAAAGCAGTCAATGGCACACTGAACTCTATGCAGGTTGCAGATAACTTGCCGGGGAAAAAAATCCGCAACAACAACAAAGATCAGATGAAAGACAAAATGTTAGCATTTATTTTGCTGGAGGCCAGTTTGAAGAACAAAACCTAACTGGCCTCCAACCACAACCCCAGAATGAGCAATACTTATCCATCATATTAATATAATGCATGCATTATCCATCACAGAATGATACAATATATACTATGTGGTATATTGTAACTGATTTCTTTCATTTAGCTTATATTTTCAAGGTTCGTCCATGTTGCAGCATGTATCAGCAATACCATTCCTTTAAATGACTGAACAATATTCTACTGTATGGATATACCACATTTTGTTTATCTGTTCATCATGTGATGTACATTTAGGTTGTTTCCACCTTTTGGCTATTGTGAATAATGATTTGATGAACAGAGATGTACACATACCTGTGTGAGTTCCTATTTTCAACTCTCTAGGTATATACCTAAGAGAGGAATTGCAGATCATTAGTAATTCTATATTTAACTTTGTGAGGAACCACAGAACTGTTTTCCACTTAGCAGCTTTTATTTGCACCATGAAAATTTATGTTAGCAGAGACCAGAACAGGCCTCCTCTGGGGAGCCCGCCCTATCTCTTCATCATGGAGCGGAGGAGAGAACGACCTGTGTTGTGTGGGTAAATTCACCCTCAAGGAGACAAAAGAGAACAGACTTTATCAGGGAAGTCACTCTATCATCTCTCTTGGGGTGGACTGAGTAATGGGCAGGGATCAGCCCTAGAAAGTATCAGAAATGGGAATACACGTTCTCTTTTTATTCATGGTTCAAATAAAAGCTGCTAAGTAAAAAACAGTTTTGTGGTTCCTCAGAAAATTAAACATAGAATTACCAATGACCCATAAATTCCTCTCCTAGGTATACACCTAAAGAGTTGAAAATAGGAACTCAAACAGGTATTTGTACATCTCTGTCCTTCAAAGCATTATTTACAATAGCCAGAATGTGGACAAAACCTGAATGTCCATCAAATGACTGTATAAACAAAATGTGGTATATCCATACAATGGAATATTGTTAAGTCATTAAAATATTACTGATACATGCTGCAATGTGGATGAACCTTGACAATACAAGCTAAATGAAAAAAAAAACAGTCACAATATACCACACATTATATATTGTATTATCCCGTTTATATTAAATATCTGGAACAGATAAATCCATAGATATAGATAGCAGATTGGTGGCTGCTAGGAGCTGGAGGGAGGGGAATGGGAAGCGACTGTTTAATGGATGGGGTAGGGGTTTTACTTTCAGCTTGATGAAAATGTTTTGGCATTAGATAAAAGGTGGTGGTTGCACAACACTGTGACTGTACAAAATGCTACCGAATTACATACTTAAAATAGTTAATTTTATGTTACATAAACTTTATCTCAACAGAAAAAATAAATATGAGCTACTGATAACCGGAAGATAGGGTAAAGCAATATAAAAACATTTCCGAGGCTGTAGGCACCATTTCTGTCACAAAAGTTTCTTGAAATGCAGTTTAACTGCGTGTGGTGAGTACACCACAGCGGCCTGCTTAAATTTTCTGCATGACAAGACCAACACCAGTATCGGTAAGGAACTTCCTTAGGGTGATTTAATCTTTGAAGCTTTCAGCCTTTTCATTTTTGCTATACGTGCAGTTTTAGTATCAAAGAAAATCATAGCAAGTCTTCTGTGTTCAAAATAGATGAGTTTTTGAGACTCTTGCTTACTTTAAACACAGACAGAGTGGTAGCCGCCTGATCACAGCTTGGGTTCTATTCTCCATCCCTGTACATTACCCAGAGGACATTAATATGTAGAAAGTCTCCAATAATCTCACAATTGACTCTCACAGCTAAAGTGGCCAGGAATTACACAGATGTTGAATGGCTTCTACTGTGTAATGGGCCTAGATAACATTCAACTGAAAAGCCTTAGGATTAATGAGACTTCAGGCATCAGACACCCTCACATGTTATTGCTTGGGTGAGAAAGTAATTTCAAGAGAACTCCTAGCTCTGCAGTAACTCAATGACCAGGAAACACAAGCTTTATGGTTTAGAGTTCTATTACTTATACATGGCATAGTTGAAGTTGGATGTTTTCATATTCTGTCTTCTACGTAAAGTTTCTGAGGGAATAAGACTATTTTTTTTTTAACTAATGTGGACCCTGTTGCCCTCAGATTTGTTCTATTTTTAATGCGATCTCTTTGTTAACACAAAATTACAATTTCTTCTTCCCAGTTAGCTGTTTGGAAAGGCCTTTCATTTTACAACTAAAAAGAATAGATTAGGCTGGGCATGGTGGTTCACACCTATAATCCCAGCACTTTGGGAGGCCGAGGCGGGTGGATCACCTGAGGTCAGAAATTCAAGACCAGCCTGACCAACATGGTGAAACTCTGTCTCTACTTAAATACAAAATTAGCCAGGCATGGTAGTCCATGCCTGTAATCCTAGCTACTTGGAGGCTGAGGCAGGAGAATCACTGGAACCTGGGTGGTAGAGGTTGCAGTGAGCCAAGATCATGCCACTGCACTCCAGCCTGGGCAACAACAGCAAAATTCCACTTCAAAAAAACAAACAAACAAACAACAACAAAAAAAAACAGATTGAAAAACTAATAACTGATTAAACTTTGTAGGCCCCTCTTTTGATAGAGAAAGGATATGAGTACTCAAATCATTTTTTTTAAAGCCAGTAACTTCATCATGTATTTTAAGTAGGTTTCTAAAAGATTAGTGCAAAAATTGAACATACGTAGTCTTGGCTTTGCAGAAGAGTACAAAATAATCAAAATGACCCCAACAGCCGAAATTACACTGTGCAATCTGAATGATCAATGGGAGAAACCTATGATGGGGCAATGACCTTTACAAATTTTTGTCAAAACATTCGAACTTCTCACTGTTGATTACACACATATAGGGAGATGAAAAAATTCACCAACTAATATTTGGTCGACTGTATTTTAAAACACCAGTTTTTCTTGGCAGAAAACTTAGGTTATTTGAATAGCGCTTGCCTCCTCATCTCACTACTTAAGGTACAGAACAAGCATCTTTTCTCTGACTTGACAAACTCATACTCCCTTTGAATTTGGATCGGCTGTCAACATTTTATCCTTCAAGCATTCGATGTCATGAAATTTCTTCTAAGTCTCTTTAATAAGAATTCAGTTTTTGTTGTTTTGGGGGTTAGTTTTTAATATGTTTGTTTTTGCTGGCATTACTTCCTCTGGTGTATCTTCATCCTTTTTGTCAAAACCACTGTTCTCATTTATATTACCAAGTTTATCTTCACTAAATTCCCCTGGCTATAAATCAGACTCTCAAATAGTGCACGGTTGTCACTGTCAGTCAGCTCTCCTCTGCAACTCTCATCTATGTTTGATTCCATTTTTGCTTTTAGCATTATCAATTTTCATTTCTTGGCTACACTTCCAACTTTGTGACTAATTCCTTCTGTCCATTAACTACTGAAAAATGTCATGTAGGTTCATGATAGAACTACAAGCTTAGCTGCCTGTGTGTGAAGTGAATAAAAGCAGCACGGTGGCTGATCACTGACAGAATTAGAAAGATGTGACATGACTGTCACTGATCATGATGCACATCTGTTACTTAGGCAGTGATTTTTGTGGGCTTAAGACTTAGTAATGAAGTACGTGCTTTATGCAATCACTCAGAGTTAATGTACCGTGGTATTTGAAATTTGAACCGTGTTGTCAGGGCACTAGCGTTATTTAACCAAACCTTAGTAACTGAAATTCATACATATCAGAACTGAGCACAGAGAGAACCTCTTATGAAATACAATAACTTACATTTATCTAATTGCAACTAAACTGAAAATACTTAATCACTAGGTAATTTTATAATTTAAAATGCACACCAGGACAGTGATCACTGATTTACTTTCATGACTTAGAGCTACAGTTCACTTAGAAAACAAAGGGGAAAAAGATGAAATTACTACTGCTTACAATTATATTGTTAAACCTTACCACTTGCTTTCTGCCTATATCTAACTTCGTTTTTTTCCTATCTACCTGAAGATGCTGTTGCTGCTTATTAACGAGATAAAATATACACAAAGCCTAGCGCCACTCTCGGCCTGGTGAGCACCTCAGGACTCACTCATTTGTTCTCATTAACTAATTTATTCATAATGACAGTACTCACAATATTTGTAAGAATATAAGTCACGGCCAAAATATAGGCAGCCCTGGTCTTTTGTAGATATTCTTTAGAATGAGAGAACGTGAGTCCATGATTTTTAGATATGTAAAAATTTAAGTCAGTATGTCAAAATAGTAAACACTTTTGCACATGTGGTTTTGTTTTTTTTGTTTTGTTTGAGACAGAGTCTTGCTCTGTCACCAGGCCAGAGTGCAGTGGTGTGATCTCTACTCACTGCAACTTCCACCTCCCAGATTCAAGTGATTCTCCTGTCTCTGCCTCCCTAGTAGCTGGGACTATAGGCACACGCCACCACATCCAGCAAATTTTTGTATTTTCAGTAGAGACAGGGTTTTACCGTGTTGGCCAGGATGGTCTCAATCTTTTGATCTCATGATCCTCCCGCCTCAGTCACTCAAGTGCTAGGATTACAGGCATGAGCCACTACACCTGGCCATGTTTGTTTGTTTGTTTTCAAATAATAGTTGTGGGCCAGGAGCAGTGGGTCACGTCTGTCATCCCAGCACTTTGGGAGGCCGAGGCGGGTGGATCACCTGAGGTCAGCAGTTTGAGACCAGCCTGGCCAACATAGTGAAATCCTGTCTCTATTAAAAATACAAAAATTTGCTGGGTGTGGTGGCATGCCTGCAATCCCAGCTAATCTGGAGGCTAAGGCAGGAGAAGCACTTGAACCTGGGAGGTGGAGGTTGCAGTGAGCTGAGATCATGCCATTGCACTCCAGCCTGGGTGACAAGAGTCAAACTCCATCTCCAAAGAAAAAAATTAATTATTTATTTAATTAAATAACAGTTTTGGTGATGGTAAAGGGAAATAGGTATGCAATATGGTTAAGAGTCTAAATCTGCAAAAAAAAAAAAAAAGCCTTCTAGAAGATAGTTACATCAGTAATGGCATATTGATAAAATAAAACCTCTTATAGCTACTAAACAGATTCTGTTTCTTTCACTTTGGGAGGCCAACGCAGGCAGACCACCTGAGGCCAGGAGTTCGAGACCAGCCTGGCTAACACGGCAAACCACTGTCTCTACTAAAAATACAAATTGTAGAGGAATATTAAAATTTGGATTAAGTATATGTATTATAACTCACAAACACAGACACATTTAAAAACCTATGATCATTCAAAAATAGCAATGAGTAGTATATCCTCAACTTTTTAATGTATTTCTGTATTTTTCAAACTTTTAGTAATGAATGTGCAATTACTTACATGATCCAGATTTGCTTTTACCAAAAATAAAATCACAGTATATTTTGTAATTTGATTTTTCATTTATTACTATAACTTAAACATAGCTGTATATCATCAATGTATACGGGGTTGTTTCATAAAAAGTTTTACACGCATAAATCATATAATTTTATATAAACGTGTTCACAACACAAATGCCGGGGGTTTTTTTTAAACAAACTTTTGGAATTGAAACACATATGCAGAAAAATGGGAAAAAATCATGTGTGTACAGCTTAATAAATTTTAACAAAGTAGGCAAAACTCTTGTGATTACCACAAGATTAAGGAACAGAATAGTGGCTGGGCACGGTGGCTCACGCCTACAATCCCAGCATTTTGGGAGGCCAGTGCAGGCAGATCACCTCAGGCCAGGAGTGCAAGACCAGCCTGGCTAACATGGCAAACTCCTGTCTCTATTAACAACACAAAAGTTAGCCAGGCATGGTGGCACACACCTGTAATGCCAGCTACTCGGGTGGCTGCGGCACAAGAATTGCTTGAACCCAGGAAGTGGAGGTTGCAATGAACTGAGATTGCACTATTGCACTCAGCACTCTAGTCTGGGTGACAGAGTAAGACCCTGTCTCAAAAAAAAAAAAGACTATCAGCACCCGTAAGACTCCTTATAGTCCATGCCAGTTACTATTTCTCTAAAAGGGAACATTATCTTTACAGAAGTGAATTCACATAGTATATACTCTGCCTCTTATGGTTCAACATTATGTTACTTGAATTTATTCATGTTATTTGGTACAGCACTAGGTTTTTTCATTTTTATTGCTATGTGGTATTCCACTGTATAAATACAACAAAATGTATTTAGCCATTCCACTGTTAAGGGACGTTTACATTGTTTCCAGTTTGGGACTATCATAAATAAAGTAGCTATGAAAATTCTTGTATACTTCTTTTGGTCTATCTATGTATGCATTTCTTCTGAGTGTACACTGAGAAGGTGAACTGCTACATAATAATATACAATGTATTCCTATTTAGAAGATGCTGGGAAACAGTTTTCCTAAGTAGTTGTATTAATTTATAATCCTGATGGCTAGATATGAACATCCTTATTACTTCACATCCTTTCCATTGTGTAGTATTGTGAGTTTTAATTTTAGCCTTTTGGTTTGATCTTGATGTTTCATTGTATGAGCAAGTATGTATGTTTTTTAGAATCCCAAATCATATCAACAACTTAGGAAATACCTACACAAATTAAAAAGGAAAAATGAATGCTAGGCAGAGTATTTTAGCCTAGTAAAGAGAAACACATTAATTTATCATGTTTTCACCAATGTTCCCAAACTCACTGGTGTCAAAACAATGATAGCAAGGTATTCAAGAAGGGAAAAAAGAAAAAAATAAAAGAAGCTTGGATTAATACTTGATTTTAATCAAGTTCTTGCTTTGTTTTTAAATTTCAAGAAAAATTATTTTAAAACAGTAGCACTGAAAGTCTTTGATATTGATGAATGTAAATCCATATACACATACATGATTATGTAAATACATAACACATATTAATTAACTTGGCAGTATAACAAAGCACCCAAAAATTTACTGGCTTTTTTTATCTGCCACAATTCTGTGTGTTGGTTTTGGGTTGCCTCAGCTAGTCCAGCTGGGCTCTTCCACACATTTACAGTCTGCTGGTGATCAATGGCTTTTCTCATGTGTGTGATGCCCAGATGGTAGCTTGGTCATGGGCATGTTCATTTCATTATCCAGCAGGCTAGTGTTAACTCATTCATGATGGGGTGGTTACAGGTTTCTAAAGAGCAGCCAAAGGACAAGTGCCGGTATGCAGGAAATTTTCAAGCTTTTGCTAATGACAGTGTCCAAAACAAGTCATACGGCAACCCAGATGGAGAACTAGTATCTAGCCCTTGATCAAAACTTCAGTATTACATTGAAAGTGCATGGATACAGAAAGGGAAAGAATTTGTAGCCAATTTTACAATATTGTATGTTATGTATGTTGAATGGTTCTTTACGCATTTTGTTTTGCCTGTTCCTTAGAAGCCAAAGAGACAATACCTACTGCTTTCCCCATTTGGTATATAAAGACATTGAGGTTTTAAAAGGTTAAGCAATAACACAGCCACTATCCACAGAGCCAGTATTTAAACTTACATATATATTATTTCAATGTTTCTATTTTTTTGGTACCATTCCATCTTCTGATCAACAGCTAATATTCCAATTTTGTCTAGTTCCATACAGTTGACATTTCAATGTTCTTAATTTTTTGGTATATATCAAAATTTCCATCTAGTGTCATCCTCCTTTTGCTTGAAGAAACTTTCTCTAACCTTTCTTGTAGTGCCAGTCTAGTGGTGATAAAATCTTTGAGTTTCTGAATGCGTTAAAATGTCTTTATTTTGCTATCATTTTTTTAAAGGTATTTTTACTGGGTATAAAATTCTAGGGCTACAGATGTTTTCTCTTTCAGTACATTGAAGTTGCCACTCCACTGTCTGCTCACTTGCATTGTTTCTAATGTGAAGTCTGTTGTCATCCTTATGTTTGTTCATTTGTATAAAATTTGGCTTCATGGATGACTTTGAGACTTCTATATTGTTTTGACCAATTTGAGCAATTTAGTGTCATTTTCTTCCTGTTTTTTGTATTTGGGTTTATTAAGTTTCTTAAGTTTGTGACTTTATACTTTTGTACTTTTCATCAATTTGAAAAACTTTGGCCATTGTTTTTCAAATATTTTCTATCTTTCTTCTTGTTCCCCACTTTGGGAAGTCCTAGAACACATATTAAACTCTGATATTTTCCAGGTCTCAACTTTTTGAGCACATGAAATACAGATATAATCACTTTTAATATCTTTACTGGCCAAGTCTATTATCTGTGTCAGTTCTGGGTCAGTTTTGATTTGTCTCTTTTTTCATGGGTTGACTATTCCTATTGCTTCACATACTCAGTAAACCTTAATGCAATGCCAGACATTGTGAACTTTACCCTGCATAAAGATGAATACATTTTCACTCCCATACTTTTGAGATTTCTTTTCCTGGGATAAATTACTTGGAAAGAGTTTGATTCTTTTGGATATTGCTATTTAAGATTTGTTTGGAGGGACCAGAGCAGTGTCCAATCTAAGGGCTAATTATACCCCACTACCAGGAAAGACCCTGTCAGTATTCTGCTTATAATTTATAAGGGCTTCAAGTCTATTTGGTGGAAACAGGTATTAACTCTCACCTTGCTGGAGCTCACTGGGGACCCGATGATTCTTTCCCCAGGCTTGGGTAGTTTCCTCACATATAATGCACTATTCAGCACTCTAATACTCAAAGGAGCCTCTCCATAAGTCTCTGGAGTTCTCTTTGTATGGCTCTTTCCTCTTTGGTATTCAGTTCTGCAAACTGTAGCCACCTTGGACTCTGTATGGGTTTCCCTTCACATGCTATGGCCTGGACATTCTCTCAAGGCAGAAAACTGAGATAATCATAGTGCTCACTCCATTTGTTCCTCACCTGTCATGAATCCCTGTTCTTTATCTGTCATGAATCCCTCCTGCCTGATGTCCAGTGTCTAGAAAGAAAGCTGTTGTTTTTCATATATTTTGTGGAATGTTGTTTCAGGCAGGAAGGTAAATACAGTTCCTGCTACTTCATCTTGGCCCAAAACAGAAATATATCTCTTGTTGTGGTTTTAATCTGCATTTGCCTGACAACTTTTGAGGTTAAGTAACCTTTCTTATGTTTACTAGGCATGAGAATCTTTTTGTTGTGAACTGTCTGTTTAAGTATTCTGTCCACTTGTATATTACATTGTCTTTGTTTCTTTGTGGGAGTTCTTTATATATTTTGTATAAGAGTTTTTTGTTTGTATTGCAAACATCTTTTCCCATTTTGTGGCTTATATTGTTACTCTCAATAGTAACTTTTGGTAAGCCAAAGTTTCAAACTTTTAACATAGTGGAATTTATCAAATTTTTTCTTTATAGTTAGGACTTTTGTATCCAATTAAGAAAATTTTGCTTACCCCAAGATCATAAAGATATCCTTCCTCACATGTTGTATATTGTTTCATTGTTTTGCCTTTCACATTTAGGTTTACATCCATCTGGAACTAATTTTTAGATATGGTATATAGTAGATTCCTTCTCCCCCAACCCTGGCAACTTTCTATCCAATCCACCTTAGAAGCATTTCTTATTATTGTTTGATTCTCTGCATAATATCCTCCTTAATGGGGCCTGAGTTCCAGTTTTAATTTTTTATTTTATATTTCTCCTTCTTTCAAGTTCCATGAGACTCATGAAATCTCTGATCAGCCTCTCATGCCCTTGGCCACATCTATGAATCACCGAAGGTCTCAAGGGGAAAAGCAGCACCAAACATGAGGCAAATTCCTTTGTGCTTTCTTCTGCTGCTATCTTAGCCCCTAGAACACTGACTTCCTCAAGGCTCTTCAGATGTCCATCAGTACATTTAAACAGATTCAGTTAAATACTGTATCCAGCTTTTCTAGTTGTTCCCAGAAAGAACGGTACTCTGTTAAAAGTTCATCTGTTAAAGCTGGAAGCTCTACCCAGTGAATTTAAGCTGGAATTAAACAACCTTAATCAAGCGACACCAAAGCCAGAACCGTTTCAGATTCCAAAGGGCCAAGAACTCCTTGCTGGCAGGACCCCATATTTATAATATTTAATTTTTGGATCTCATCACATTGAGGTGATATTTTACCTTAATCTCACATTATCATAGCCCTAATTGATGTGTAACTTATACATTGGCTATGAAGGGAATTCCAAAGGGCCTACAATAGAATACACTGCAGTGACAACACATGCAAAACAAAGAAAAACTTGTGCATATTGTTATACAAAATTTGTGATTAACCACATATTAATCATTTTGAGAAGATAATCAAGGATAATCCCCATAAGATATATAATTTATTCATTTATTTTGAAAGCAGATTCTGTATTTTCTTGTCATACACCTAAATGCATGAATCTCTAGGCTAATCAGGCTGCCTTTATATTAAGATATCCATTTAAAATATTACATATTCTTAAGTCATGCCAAGGAGAGTTGCTCTTACTTTGCAGTTTCTGTGACAGACCACACTTTCATGAGCAGCTTCTATTCCTTGCTCCTCAACTTCAGGTCAATGGAGCCAATGGCAAGATGGTTAAACCACAACCCCTTTTCTGTGTCCTTTTTCTCCTTCTCATTCCATCCTCAGTCCCAACTTAAAACTCAGGAACAACCCTCTCCTCCACTTTAGATACCTTGTATCTTTCCAGCTTCCTATTTCCTTTAGGAAAGTTAGAATTTTTTACTGATTTCATTTTAACTAAAACTCATTCATTCTTGCATGCCCTCAACTTACCATGTACATCTTGAGTATTTTTCCTACTAATTATCTAAAGAAGAATATCCTTCTGTCAGTGAAGGTTTTGGCACACTATGAACTACTACTGAGCTCCATCCTCTTGAAATTCTTAGGCTGAGACACTTTTACTCTACCAGGAAGATAACCAAATGGAAGCTCCACATAAAAACATACTGTGCTTGTGGGAATGTGGGGTCTGGATATTTGCCCCTTTAAGATCCAATGGTGCTTTTTATCACCTAATATAAAGCTCATTTCTCAGAAGCACCTTTCTGAATGCCAATATTTACAGTCTATTAGAGGTATCAGTTGACTGCCATCTGTCTCATCACTACAATATAGGAGATTTCTCCAAAGACAAGTTGGCAGATTTCCTTTTGTGTAGACTGGTGCAGATGCCTTTGAAGGGCATTTCTTCGGGCAAACATTAAGCATTCCTGAGTACATGTATTTTGTCATTTTAGAGAATGCACTGTGGGTTCAATTTCCACAGCTACAACTACCTAGCAGCCACATTAAATAATATCAAAAAAAGGTGAAATTAATTTTAATGTATATTTAATCCAGTATATCCAAAACATTATCATTCAACATGTGAGTAACAGAAAAAGTGAGATATTTTCCATTATTTTATTTGTGGTAAGTCTTTAAAACAAAGTATGTATTTTATATTTTCAGCACAGCTCATCTGGATTTTTCATCAGAAAATACCAGACCTGTATTTTCATTTCATAAAATATGCAGGGGCAAAGGTAGATTCACACACCCAAGTTGTTTCAAACACACTATGTTTTCCAGTAACTGAATCAAATATCAATTTTTAGATTTAAATCAATTGCGATTTATTCCACTAAGAAGTCAGTTCCTTAGCTGCCACATTTCAAGTGCTCAGTAGCCATGTAAGAATCACAGCTATCCCATTAGAAGCACAAGTAGAGCCAATCACACTGACAGTGTGTCTTTCTTTAGTATACCTCTATTGTGGATTAGCTTACCCAAAGCTAACCTTCATGGAGAAGTTCAATGTTTCATAGCAGATGAGAGAAGAGAAAATGCGCAAACTGTCCTCAGACAAAACGATCTTTCACATCATTAGGAAACAATGGCTAAAAACACCTGACACTCCAAAGTTGTCAGTTATTTTAAGGTAGTATGTAACAACTCAAAAGGGTGCAAAAGGATAAACTGGTATTATTTTATCTGACTTTAACCACTATACAACTTTAGTTAAAAAAAATACACGTTTTTCTGAAAGGAGAAAAAAATATCAAAGAATGTTAATATTGAATCCCGTAAGGACTTCAGGTCAGTTGTCCTTAACTATTGCACCATGTCAATGAATCTGGCAAATACACCTTTAAGTTTTATTTCTACAGCAACTACAAGAGAATTTTATCACTGAAGTTAAGCAGCACCTGTATCCCCATCCTTTAGTTAACCGATAATCTTGGGAGGTCAGGCTGAATTCCGGGGGAAGAAAACTTTTAAAACTTGACCTTAACCAAACTTACCAACAGCTAATAATCACTGACAGCATTTTAGACCCACCAGTTTTATCATTCTGCCATTCGAACTCTTGTATCTTAAACGAGGGGTTTCTGCTTACAGAGTGGGGTTGTAGTAGTTATCAGACCTCCCTGGCTCGTCTATTCAAGCTGATCAAATTCCGCAATTAACTGCAGAAACTCTCACTTGGACCAACACTCTTAAATGGAGTGTGGATGGGTAGAGGAGGCGGGGCCTGGAAAATTCAAGTCATTCACAAGATGTCAAGATGAGTTATCTACCCACAAAGGGCGCCTTTTATGGGGAAACTGCAGCGTTGCTCCACAAGCTGCAGTTGCCATGTTATCTCGGTCACACTACAGGGAGCACATTCAGGAATGTTAGCACAAAAGACCCAGAAGGAAAGACTAAGTCTGGTGGTCTGAAACTGATTCTAATACTGAAAAGAAGGTAAGAGAGTATAGCAAGATCACACTATCTGGCCTAACAGCCTGTAGCATGAACTCTTCCGCAGTTAGTGAGCAAGAATTCAGAATGCATGTTGAATTTGCAGAATCATTTCTTTAAAGGAAAGAAGCTGACTATGGCTCTAGATGACTCAAATGGCCCTTAGCTCCTTTTTAACAAGTCAGTCTTGGATGGTTATTTGTACCATGGATGCTAATTAACACTTTTTCTGATAATAGACCTTTAGTAACAGTATGACAGCATTTTATGTGAATTTTAATTGTTCAAAATTTTAGTGTACACAAAAAGACCTCAATGAAATCACATTTTGAACACAACTTGAAATAATATGAATTTCCTCAAAATTTCAAAATACATCAAAAGCATAACTAACCACTTCAAATCTGTGTGTCGGAACTGTAAAGCATGTTTATACTGTGACCATAGGGCTGGATCCTTTTAGCTGGTGAGCAGAGATACCCACTTCCCTTTGTCAGTGTGGTGGCATTTATCAGCACAGCTGTGAGGGAGTCTGGAGAGCTCCGTGCTATGACTTTAACATTCAGCTTCATCACAATTTCAGAACTAAAATGTCTTATATAATCTAGCCATTCATTAAGGAGGGGTACTAGTACTGAGCAATGTACCTGGAGTTCAGGGATTCAGAACACATGGTTAAAATGCTATGAATGGGGTAAGTGAGGAGACATTCACAGTAAGTCACACTGATAACGGAGAAGACAGCATTCTGTAAAATACCAAAGTCATGTTGCAAAACAATTGTGAAAGGATTTAAAAAGCACATCATTGAAGTCTGAAAAATAAACTGGCATCAGGGATGCATATATTGTGAGTCAACATGCAGTCTAGCTAAGGCATGAAGCATTTTTTGATGATTTAAAAGGAGGGTGAATAGAGTTGGTGACAAGAATACACTGAGTGACCTTTCCCTCTAGCAGAGACTAGGACTTCAATTAAGGACAAAGAGGCAGTGAGTAGGTGCACATTCTGAAGGAAATGGACATGGGTTAGGACAGGTAAGTCCCTCCAGGGTTTGGTAAAACACATCTCAACAGGCCACCCTCCTCTACCTCCATGCATGCCTTCTACAGAAAGTACTGTAGGGAGGAAGAGAGCAAAGGAGGCCATCTGTACAGCATGAGTTATCAGCCATGACCGGGAGGCCATGGCAGCTCCCTCCCCCTCCCCCTTTCTGGGTAAGGCAGAAGACTGGGTCCCCCAACCTCCACTCTAAAGTCAAGCAAGAGGAGTAGGAGAATTATTTATAAAAATTCTGGGAACCAGCAGGAAGTGAATCTTTGATGTGCCCCTTGTTTGGACATCTGCCTAGGTAGAAACAGAGAAGGAAGATGGAACCCGGTGGCTGTTGATACTGCCAAGAGCAAGACTGGAAAGATTAAAGTGGAAGTCATTCTGGCATATACATCCCTGAGGAGGTTCCCTTTGCCCAGAGGACCTGAACACATGTTCCACCAGAAAACCAGCACATGGATCCTTGCTGTTAAGGGTGAAGATAGACAGTCACTGCTGGTGAGGGAAGCAGGAGCAGTCATTAAGAAAGGGCAACAACAGACAAATCATACCCCTAAACCCCTCGCAGTGATAAACGGGCAGAGAGCAGGGATGAAGTAACTGAAGTCTCCCTCCCAACCCCAAGTTCTTAGGTGAAAGCTTGGCCTTGACATGGAGATGAGATGGAAATTTCCAAATAGAATATGCTGAATTGCTTTTGGTTCATTTTTTTTAAGTTTTTAATAAGAAAGTGGGACCAGGAAATTACGATACCTGCCCAGATATTAGAAAAAGGTCAGCTACCATTGCAAAGAGATTCGGCAGGGCACAGGCAAGATTAGTAATTGCAGAAAGATAAAACTGTTTCATGTCTGTTATCCCATGTAATTAATATTATTCAATAAGCCAGTCACACGTGTTCATTGCATTTAAATATGATTAAAGGAAAGAGAATGCTAACCTACTTACAGATTTACACACCTCTCTGCTAACTTAATTACTGAAAATTCATTTTGCATTATAAGCATTTCGGATTTGTAAAGTATTCAGGAACATGTACTTTAATGGAATATGGTACCTGCAGCCCTCACAAAGTCACCTGGGGCAGAGGGTTCAGCTGCTGGTCATGAGGATGCCCTCTGGGGCTTATTGGCGCATAAGGGTAGTTACAACTATTATGTTTCAAGTTAGTTTTTTTAAAGCATCTAATTGTGTGCCAATAAGTATGTAAAAGATGGATATAGGAGATTCATAGTGAACTTAATCAGAGAGATTTTATTTGCAAAGCCATCTGGAAATTAGCACGAACATACAAAACAACACCTGAGTGGTGACCCTGAACACACTGCCCAAACTGTCCAACAATTCTGTTATTAACAGCAAGACTGCACTTGTATTAACAAGAATAGCCACCCAATTAAATTTAGGTGCAAAGTTGAATGATGAACAAGAGAAAAATAATCAAGATAAATACTGCGCCGAAAGAACAGCAAAATTCAGGGAACTGCAATGTGAAGAGACACACATTCTAAATTTCCTAAATTCTAAAGAAAAATGGCATAAAAATATTTACAGAAAAATTTTCACAAAAAAAATAAAAATATCTAGAAAACCCCACAACTATATAGCATAAGCTTCAGTTTCAAAATAATCTGTAGTATACAGTCAGCTCTAGGAGTGAGCAGCTATGTCAGCCGCGACTGTAAGATCTAAGTGAATAGGAAGATTGACTGGTCTAAATGAAAGGCAACATTCTCTAAAGTTTATAGAAAGGAGTGCTTGGGAATTTATACAAAGTCTGTCTCTGATCTGAGTTCTCAGATTATACAAGATAATATCTCCTTTTATTAGCTTTAAATATTGACATGGGAATCAGCAAAAAGGTGATGCATTATTTATGTACAGATAGGGGAAAAGTAGAGGGTTAGTTTAGGATGATCCCAAAATTACACAAATCTAACTCGGACAGCACTGAAGATTAGCCCAACGTAATAATTACGAAGGTTACTCTGGAGGGAGTAGTAAGAAGGTACCAGCCATGATCTCGTTCCAAGTGAAACTTTCTCCCCTAAGAAAGCTGCTAACCAGGCAATAGATGTCCTAGCCTTTGTCCCAGAATTCTGGGGGATTTGGCACCAGTGTTTCTTTCCATCTCCTTCTTTCAGGACTGTAAGCCTTACACATTTAATATCATTCCTCTTTACTGAGCACCAGACAGTTATTCTTCCTGCTCCATTTTGCACAGCCTCTGACATCCCTGTGATGCTGTATTACAGATTTTAACTGCAGATTTTCTAGTTCCTGGCCCATATGACATGACAGGCAGCATTTGACAACGATAGAGACACTATGACATTCCTCAGCTAACACAGTGTGATACAAGACTTTCAAAGAAATATTACCTGTTTAGGCTGAGCTCCTTTTGAGAGAATGTCAAGTAAATCAGCAGAAGAGATGAAATAGAAGCGAGGAAAGGCCACGCGCTTGGTTTCCAGGTATTCAGCGAGAGCTTTTTCACAAAAAGAAAGCCTGTATGAATGAAAAATCTTTTTAAGCATATCTTGTCCGGTCATTAAAACTTCAGCAAAACAAAACTCAAGACCTTTGTGCCATTCAATACAGTAAACTCACTGTTTAACAGGTAGCCTCCTTCCCTCTTGACACCATCATCTTGCTTATGACTAATATACACTAATGTCAAGTAAAAGAGTACTATGCCAAGTATACACACCACACACACACACACACACACACACACACACACGTATTAGTTGCGGCTAAATATAAATTAGACTTAGGTTTATGTGATTTATTGCTTTTCTGAATGACATTCCTAATCAGAAGTGAAGACTAGGTTGTCATCCTTCATCCTGAGAGCAAAACACACTGGTAAGATGTAATTGGTTTAGGGTCTTCTTTTCTCCACTGGATGTCTACAAAACACAAGTGACTTCGCTTCTCTCAGGTATTCAGAGGAGTCATTAGATCCAGAATTGGTTCCACTTTATTGCCCTTAGCAGAGCAGAAATGACCCAGAGGCAGGGTCCCAAAGCCCCAGAGAGCTTCACTCAACCGAAATAATTAACTTCACCCTTTTTAATACCAAAACACTGAGACTATAAAACTGTTTTGTTTATGTAATACACAATTCTGTCCAGATCTTTTCCTTACCTTGCAATCAAAAAGGACTGCAGTTCCATAACCCATCATTTTAGTAGCATATCTGCCCATTTTTTAATCCAAAGCCAGAATATTGTTATGATCACTAACTGTTGTAGAATTAAATGTGAAAATTACTTTACAAATGGCCCTTGGGACAATGATTTCCAAAGTGCTACTATGCTCGCTAAGGATAATTTCTAATAAAATGAAAGTGTATGCAAACTAAGGAACTACATTAACTGAGTGCAATCCCAGTTCCTGGCACACAGTAGGTGCTCAATCAATACTTACAGAATAGTTTGATGAAAGAATTAATCAATCAATCATGTCAGTGCTCTTGATAATAAGATATTCTAATTTTACCAGTATAATACTCCTTTCAGAAAACAAGTATTTTTGGATTTACTTTAACTTACAATATATACATTCCATGTAACATGTATGAGGCAACCAGACAATTATAAGCAAAATTACAAAATAATTTAGTAGAGATTGCACGTACGATAAGAGAGTATTAAATGTTATTAGGTATGTGAAAGAGACTCATAAAATTACAGCAAATTGATCATCCTCTATAGCTTTATTCTTACCTGGACTGTAAATCTTTAAGTTTTTCATAGAGATTAGGTTGGCATGTTGCTTCTAACACATTTTTTACTTTGGCTGTCTTGAACATTAACTCCTGTATGAAAGCACAACATGAAGCCATGGATATTAAAACAATCTTCTAAATTTTAATCGTTTTGAGAATTAAAAAATGAAGAACAAAGAATGAAGAGGCAATGTTCAAGAGATTTCTAAGAATGACACCACATCTGTTTACTTTTGCTTTTCAATTCCTAGATGAAGATCAAAAGCAATGTACAAGCACATAGTTTTCATCAAAATAAATGTAATAAGCATTGTCACCAATCTAGGCCCACACAGAATTTTTATCTTCTAAATCAAACAAAAAAGAAAGAAAGGGAAAAGAAGGAGAAAAGGAAGGGAGAAAGGAGAGAGAAATGGAGAGAGGAGGAGAGGAGAGGTGGGGGGGAGACAGAGAGAGAAGGAGAAAGAGAGGGAGAAAGGGAGGGAAAGGGAGGAAGAGTGAGAGAGCACCCAGAGTCTTAGAAAGCACATCTACGTGTAAAAGTGACACAGAGCTAAACAATCTATTTTTTCCTCCTCAAAAGTTAAAGGAATTAAAATTGATCCAGAACTTCTACTTTAGGTAGAAAGAAGAAACCATTTAATTCAATTTTATGAGACAGAAATAGTCATTATCCTTTGCTAGAAATCTCTCAAATCAATTATCATTATCATGTGCACAATGCTATGTGGTTTCCGTGGCTCTTACAGAAAAGAAAGACCCAAACTAGTAGTATTATTTTCTACCTGTTGGCCTTTCTCAGTCTTTTACTTATGAAGATGAATCTGTTTACCTTCCTTACCACAAGTGTCAGCAATCTATGGCACATGGGACAAATATGGCCTGATGTTTGTTTTTGCGTGACCTAGAAGCTAATAATGATTTTGACATTTATTTTGGAGACAGGGTCTCATGCTATCACCCAGGCTGGAGTGCAGTAGTGCAGTAATAGCTCACTGTAACCTCAAACTACCTTGGCTCAAGTGATCCTCCCACCTCAGCCTCCCGAGTAGCTAGGACTGTGGGCTCCCTTGCCCAGCCCAGCTAATTATTAAAAATTGTTTAGTAGAGAAGGGGTCTTACTATACTGCCTAGGCTTGTCTTGAACTCCTAGCCTCAAGTCATTCTCCCACCTCGGACTCCCAAAGGGCTGAGATTATAGGTGTGAGCTACCAAGCCTAGCCTACAGTTTTAAATCACTGAAAAACATCAACAACAGCGTAATATTTTGTGACACATGAAAACTATGTGAAATTCAAATTCCAGTGTCTATAAATAAAGCTGTGTTGGCGTATAGCTGTATCCATTTGTTTATACATTATCCATGACTTCTCTCATGCTTCGATGGCAGTGTTTGGAATGTGTCAGAGAGCTGCATGATCTATACAGCCTGAAATATTTATTACCTGGCCCTTTGCAGGAGAAGTCTCCTGACTCCTGCTCACTCGTGCAAAAATATATTCATTTTTATAAATATGACGCTCCAACTCATGTTTCTTTACAAAACTTTGCTAGAATAGCATACAGCCCGTCTCTGACAAACCTTAAATTCAGCATCCACCCGATCAAATCTTCTAGCATCTTTCACAAGCTGGATTCGAATATCCTCTGAACAGACAAAAATGCTTTCCAGGTGAGACCAAGTTCGCTGGACTTCCATCCAAGTAAAGATGACAGAGTCTGCCATGTTTAATTTATTTTGCCAGCTTAACACTTGCTCAATGAAATATTCTACATACTTGCTTTGAAGAAGAGTCTGCAACTGAACCTAAAATAAAGGCAAAGAATTTTAAATAGTAGCTAAATTTAGCAGACTGTGAGTGCTATGAGGAAGGCACTATATCTACCCTGTTTATTGCTGGATTCTTAGACCTAGCATGTAATTCCTGGAACTGGCATTCGTTTTTGCTGAATGAGTGAATTAATGGTAGCAAATAGTCATATTAACATTTTTCCAAAAAGAAAAAAGATAAATCGATAAAACAACTGTATCTCATATGTCTTTCTCAAGAAGGCCATGTATCAACTGCAGGCAGAAAAAAAGTATTGTGTACTGGGGTTCAGCGTTGGGAATTAAACTGTATTCTTTCATTATTCTTCCTTGCATCCCTGCCTATTAGTCATGCCAAGATTATGTAAGTACGTGTTTATCAATCTTAAAAAACGACGTAAAAAACCGCCCCCCACCAGCCTGCTAGGCCCTCGTGCTTCCACTTCCTCTCTTCTCAGTTCACTGCTGAGCTCCACAGCTCTCCTATCACCAGGGTTTGTTTTTTTTTCCAAGTATTGATTGCAGTTTTATTTTGAAAAGAATGCTGTAATTAATGTGGTTTTTGTTTCTCATGTTTATATTAAAAAAAAAATCTAACAAACTCTACGTTAATTAAAATGCGGCTAGTATGCCCGGAATGCTTCTATCCCACAGCATGACATCTCTACCTAACTTAAATGTTGTAAGTCTGTCTTCATATGTTTTTTTTTTCCCCTTCCAACTTTTATTTTGGGTTCAAGGGGTACATATGCAGGCTTGTTACACGGGTAAACTGCATGTTGTGGGAGTCTGGTGTGCAGATAATTTCATCACCCAGGTAATTAGCATAGTACCTGACACATAGATTTCTGATCCTCACCCTCCTCCTGCCCTCCACCTCAAGTAGGCCCCAGTGTATATCATTCCCTTCTTTGTGTCCATGGGTACTCAATGTTTAGCTCAGCAGGGCTTGTTTTAATGCCATGCAGTCTAGCTAGTACTTCTCACCATCCTGTGACATGAAATCTCAGAAAGTCACTGACCAGGATGACCTCAGCTCCTCAAGTTTCTCTACTCTATGTATTAGACATACTTGACTCTTCTTTGAGGGAAAAACATTATCCCTTTACTTCTCTATGATATTACAGCATCCTGTTTCGACTATTTCTCTGACCACTGCCTTGCTGCCTCCTTTTTGTCTTCTCCACTTGTTCCCCAAATTCAGCCTTTCCAATGCTCTATTCTCAGCTGGCTTATCTTCTTTACTCTCTTTATCTAGTTCATCAAGTCTCAAGATACTGATAGTGAACTCTTAACCACCAGTTCTTGGCTGAATCTCTGTGTTTAGCTGTGGTCTGGTGTTTCACCTTTGGATAAATGTCCCTCACACTGAATAAGCCAATTAATGTCATCTCTCCAAACCAGTTTTCTTTCCTAAATGTCTTATGTCTAATAATAACACTACTGTCATTTCCTGTTTGTCCCTTCTACATTTATTCTCACGTGTGAAGAGATACTAATACCTATAATTTTAGAATTCAAGGCCATAGATCATGTTCTCAGACTATCTACTCAGGCCTACCTTTCACTATTTCCATAAAGAAAATGTATAGTCCAAGGAAACTAGAGTCTTGACATTACTTTTGAATGGCAGAGACATCCTGTCATTCCGAGGTACAATACTAGTCCTCATTGCGTAAATACCCTTTTCTGACTTCCAGTTTTTGGAGAATAACAGACTATCCTTCAAGTCTCAGTATAAGCATCATCATCTTCTAAGGCCCTCCCTGGGTCTTTCGCCCACCTTAATCACAAAGCTTCCCTGTCTTAGACTCCCTGGAGTCCTTTTATTTATCTCCCTACTCAAGTGCATCTTCCTAGAGAACAAATGTTCATAACTTTCGATCCCAAATGGTCTCATACCTGGAGTCTATAACAATTAGATGCTCAATGAATAAACAGATGTTGAGTATTAGAAAGAGGAAAAAGTAAAAAGTAACGATTTTTTAAAAATCTGATTTAAAATATATATGCACCCAACGTCAGAGAACCTAAATATATAGATCAAATATTAACAGATCTGAAGTATGATATAAACTACAATACAATCCACTTTCAACAATGAACAGATCATCTGGACAGAAAATCAAGAGGGAAACAGTGGACTTGAACACTTTAGACCAAACAGGCCTAACGGACATAGACAGACTATTTCATCCAATAGCAGAATACAAATTTTTCTAAGCGCAAATGAAACATTCTCCAAGACAGATCATGTGTTAGGCCAATGATATGGTTTGGCTGTGTCCCCACCCAAATTTCATCTTGAATTCTCATGTGTTGTGGGAGGGACCCAGTGGGAAGTAACTGAATCATGGGAGCAGGTCTTTCCCATGCAGTTCCATGATTGTAAGTCTCACAATGTCTGATAGTTTCAAAAGGGGAATCTGCCTGCACAAGCTCTCTTCTCTCATCTGCCACTACGTGAGACGTGCCTTTTACCTTCTGCCATGATTGTGAGGCCTCCCCAGTCACAACTGTAAGTCCAATAAACCTCTTTCTTATGTAAATTGCCCAATCTTGGGTATGTCTTTATCAGCAGCATGAAAATGAACTAATACAGTAAACTGGTACCACTGCAGTGGTGTGCTGCTGAAAAGATACCCAAAAATGTGGAACCAACTTCGGAACTAGGTAACAGACAGAGGTTGGAACATTTTGAAGGGCTCAAAAGAAAACAGGAAAATGTGGGAAAGTTTGGAACTTTCTAGAGACTTGAATGGCTTTGACCCAAATGCTGATAATGACACGGTCAATGAAATCCAGGCTGAGGTGCTCTTAGGTGGAGATGAGGAACTTGTCGGGAACTGGAACAAAGGTGATTCCTGTTATGTTTTAGCAAAGAGACTGGAGGCATTTTGCCCCTGCCCTAGAGATTTGTTGTGTTTTGAACTTGAGAGAGAGAATTTAGGGCATCTGGCAGAAGAAATTTCTAAGCAACAAAGCATTCAAGAGGTGAACTGGGTGCCATTAAAGGCATTCAGTTTTATAAGGGAAGCAGAGCACAGAAGTAGTTCAGAAAATTTGCACCCTGATAAGGTGACAGAAAAGAAAATCCCATTTTCTGAGAAGAAATTCAAGCTGACTGCAGAAATTTGCAAAAGTAACAAAGAGCCAAATTTTAATCCCCAAGGCAATGAGGAAAATGTTTCCAGGGCATCAGAGACCTTTGCGGCAGGCCCTCCCCTCACAAGCCTGGAGGCACAGGAGGAAAATGGGGTCCCCTGGACCAGGCCCAGGGCTCCCATGCTGTGTGCAGCCTAGAGACTTGGTGCCCTGCATCCCAGCCACTCTAGCCATGGCTGAAAGGGGCCAATATAGGGCTCAGGATGTGTCTTTAGAGGAAGCAAACCTCAAACTTTGGCAGCTTCCACGTGGTGCTGAGCCTGCCAGTGCACAGAAGTCAAGAACTGAGGTTTGGGAACCTCTGCCTAGATTTCACAAGATGTATGGAAATGCCTGGATGCCCAGACAGAAGTTTGCTGTTAGGGGCAGTGTCCTCATGGAGAACCTCTATCATGGCAGTGCAAAAGGGAAATGTGCTGTGAGAGTCCCCACACAGAGTCCCTGCTGGAGCACCACCTAGTGAAGCAGTGAGAAGTGGGCCACTGTCCTCCAGACCCCAGAATGGTACATCTACTGACAGCTTGCACTGTGCACCTAAAAATGCCACAGACACTCAATGCCAGCCTGTGAAAGCAGCTAAGAGAGAGGCTTTAATCTGTAAAGACAGAGGGGCAGAGCTGCCCAAGACCATGGGAACCCACCCTTGCATCAGTATGACTTGGATGTGAGACATAGAGTCAAAGGAGATCACTCTGGAGTTTTAAGATTAGGCTGACCTGCTGTATTTCGGAATTGCATGGGGCCTGCAGCTCCTTTGTTTTGGCCAGTTTCTCTCATTTGGAATGGCTGTATTTACCAACAGCTACACCCCCATTGTGTCTAGGAAGTAACTAACTTGCTTTTGATTTTTCAGCCTCATAGGTGGAAGGAACTTGCCTTGTCTCAGATGAGACTTTGAACTGTGGACTTTTGAGTTAATGCTGAAATGAGTTAAGACTTTGGGGGATGTTGGGAAGGCATGATTGGTTTTAAAATGTAAGGATATGATTTGGGAGGGCCAGGGGCAGAATGATATGGTTTGGCTGTCTCCCTACCCACATCTTATCTTGAATTCCCATGTGTTGTGGGAGGGACCCAGTGGGAGGTAACTGAATCATGGGGGCAGGTCTTTCCCATGCTGTTCTTGTAACTGTGAATAAGTCTCAAGAGATCTGATGGTTTTAGAAAGGGGAGTTTGCCTGCACAGGCTCTCTTCTCTCATCTGCTGCCATGTGAGACCTGACTTTCACCTTCTGCTGCAATTCTTAGGCCTCCCCAGCAAATGGAACTGTACGTTCAATAAATCTCTTTCTTTTGTAAACTACCCAGTCCTGGGTATGTCTTTATCAACAGCATGAAAACAGACTAATATAGCCACAAAATAAGTCTTAACAAATTTAAGAGAACAAAGAGTGAAAAGCAGAGAAGACTGTCTGCAAGATAAATAATATTTAAAAACTTTGAAAAACCTGAGAAAGATATAAATATCCAGGTACAGGAAGGTCAGAGAACACCGAATAGAACTGACCCAAATAATACTACCCCAAGTCATATAATAATTAAACTCTCAAAGGTCAAGGACACAGAGAGAATTCCAAAGCAACGAAAGAAAAGCAAGTAAGTTATAAAGGAGCTCCAATTTGACAAGAGACATCACAGCAGAAAGAATGAAGGCCCGTATAGAGTGGAATGACATTCTCAAATTTCTAAATGTAATGAAAAAAACTCTGCTAATCAAGAATACTGTGTCCAGCAAACTATTCCTTCAAATATGAGGAAGAGATTAAGGTCTATTCGCTAACAAACAAAAGCTGAGCTAATTCACCACTACCAGGCTAGTTTTACAAAAAAGCTAAAGGAAATTCTTCAATCTGAAATAGAAAACATCAACATTAAAAAAATTGTTAAGGCATAAAACCCACTGGCAAAATAAAATACATGAACAAACACAGAATATTCTAGTAGTGTAACTACAGTGTGTAATCGACTCATACCTCTGGCACAAAGCCCAAAAGACAAATCTATCAAAATCAATAGCTACAGCAATCTGTTAAGAGATAGACAATATAAAAATATGCAAATTGAGACAATTAAAGCTCAAAATGTGGGGTGCAGAGAAGGAATAAAGTTTGTTCATTTTTTTCTCGGGTTTTTTGTCTTTGTGATCTAAGTTATCATCTCTTTAAAATAACCTGTTATATTTTTTTCTAAGCCTCATGGTAACCACAATGTAAAACCTATAATAGATTCACTAAAAGTAAAAAGCAATGAATTAAAACATACTACAGAAAATCACTTATCCATAAAGGAAGACAGTAAGAAAGAGCAGAATTACAAAACAACCAGAAGGTAAGTGACAAAATGGCAGCACTAAGCCCTTACTTAATAATAATGACCATAAATGGACTCAATTCTCCAATTAAAAGGCATAAAGTGGCTGAATAGATAAAGAAACCTAACAGAACTATACAGTGCCTACAAGAAACCCACTTCACCTATAAAGATATACATACACTGAAAATGATAGAGTGGAAAACGATCTATCAACTAAAAACCAGAAAAGAATATTAGTAGCTATGCTTAGATCAGATAAAATATACTATAATCAAGGCTATAAAAAGTGACAAAGAAGGTAATTACATAATGATAAAGCAGTCAATTAGGCAAAAGGATATAATAATATAAACATTAAGTATCTATGCACCCAACACCTAAGCTCCCAAGTATATAAAACAAACATTAATAGACCTAAAAGGATAAAAGAAAAGATAGACTGCAACACAAAAATAGTATAGGACTTTAACATTCCACTCTCAGTAATGGACAGATCTTCCAGATATAAAAAAATCAACAAAGGTCTGGGCACGATGGCTCATATCTGTAATCCCAGCAGTCTAGGAGGCTGAGGCAGGAGATCGAAATCATCCTGGCTAACAAGGTGAAACCCCATCTCTACTAAAAATACAAAAAACTAGCCAGGCATGGTGGCACGTGCCTGTAGTCTCAGCTACTTGGGAGGCTGAGGCAGGAAAATTGCTTGAACCCAGGAGGTGGAGGTTGCAGTGAGCTGAGATGGCATCACTGCATGACAGAGTGAAATTCTGTCTCAAAAAAAGAATCAACAAAGAAACATCAGAGTTAGTTGGCTTGACTGACTGACAGAACATTTTACTCAACTGCTGCAGAATACACATTCTTTTTGTCAGCACATGGACTCTCCAGAATAGATCACACTTAGGGTACAAAACAAGTTTCAACAAATTCTAAAAAGTAAAAATCATATCAAATATCTTTTCTGATTACAATGAAATAAAACTAGAAATCATTAACAAGAGGAATCTTAGAAATGTCAAAAAGACATGAAAATTAAACAACATGCTCCTAACCAATAAATCAATGAAGAAATTAAGAAGAAAATGTAAGTTTCTTGAAACAAATTAAAATGAAAATAAAACATATCAAAATCTATATGACATAACAAAATCCAGTAATAAGAGGGAAGTTTATTTGAAGGCCTTCTACTTTTTTGATATATATGCTTATTTTAAGCACATATATAAAAAAAGTAGAAGGCCTTCAAATAAACAACCTAACAACATACCTCAAGGAACTAAAAAAGCAAAAACAAACCTAACTGAAAACTAGCAAAAGGAAAGAAATGACAAGGATGAGAGCAGAAGTAAATAAAACAGAAACTGAAGAAACAATATAGAAGATCAACAAAATAAAAGTTGGTTTTAAGAAAAGATAAGCAAAATTGATTAACCTTTAGCTAGACTAAGAAAATAAAGCTAGCATTACCATGATACCAAAACCAGAAAAGAACACAAGGAAAACAGAAAATTCCAGGCCAATATTACTGATAAACATAGATGCAATAATTCTCCACAAAATACTAACTGATGGAATTCAACAATACATTAAAAAATCATTTGCCATGAATTAGTAGGAATCATTCCAGGGATAGAAGGATAGTTTAACCTATGCAAGTCAAGAAATGTGATGTATCACATCAATAGCACCAAGAAGAAAAATCATATGATTAGTTCAAGAAATTTCAAAAAGGCATTTAATAAAATTCAACATCCCTTTATGATAAAAATTCTCATCAAAATTGGTATACAGCAAATATATCTCAAAATTGTAAAGGTCATGTACAACAAACCCACAGCTAACACTGTACTGAATGGGAAAAACTGAAAGCCTTTCCTCTAAGATTTGGAACAAGACAAGGATGTCCATTTTCACTATTTATATTCAATTTAGTAATAGAAGTCCTGGCCAGAGCAATTAGGCAAGAGAAAGAAATAAAAGGCATTCAAATTAGAAGGAAGAAGTCAAATTAGCCTTGTTCTCAGATGACATGATCTTGTACCTAAAAAAACCTAAAGGTTCCACCAAAAAGCTGTTAGAACTGATGAACAAGTTTAGGAAACTTGCAGGATACAAAGTAGACATACAGAAACCAGTTGCATTTATAGGTACCAACAGCAAACATTTGGAAAAAGAAATCAAGAAGGTAATCACATTCACTACAGCTACAAATAATATAAAATATGTAGAAATCAAATTAACCAAAGAAGTAAAAGATGAAAATTGAAAGTTTCTATACAAGAAACATTATGAAACACTAATGAAAGAAATTTAGGCCACACCCAAAAAAACAGAAAGATATTCCATGCTCATGGACTGGAAGACAGTATTGTTAAAATGACAGTATTACCGAAAGCAATCCCTATCAAAATACCAACAACTTTTTTTCCCGAAGAAATAGAAAAAGTTTCAAAATTCATATGGAATCACAGAAGACCCTGAAAAATAGCAATCCTGAGCAAAAAGAACAAAGCTAGAGGCATCAAACTAACTGTCTTTGAAATTTTCTCCAAAGCTAGGTAGTAACCTAATCAGCACAGTACTGGCATAGTAACAGACACAGAGACCAATGGAGCAGAACAGACACACAGAATATAAACCTATACATTTACAGCCAAGTAATCTTCAACAAACATGCCAAGAACCACATACAATGGAGAAAGGACAGTCTTTCCAGTAAATGATGCTGAGAAAACTGGATAGCTATATGCAAAAGAATTCAACTAGAATCCTATCTCTCAATGTAAACAAAAATCAAATCAAAATGGATTAAAAAGTTAAATCTAAGACCTGAAACTATAAAACTACCAGAGGAAAACACTGGAAAAATGCTACAAGACATCGGTCTGGGCAAAGATTTTGTATGTGTGTGTGTGTGTGTGCGTGTGTGTGTGCATGTGTGTGTGTGCGTGTGTGTGTGTGTGTGTGTGTG
>PVKV010012807.1:11856-31053 GCA_004027835.1 Alouatta palliata | reverse complement strand
AATAACCAGAATACATAAGGAATTCAAACAACCCAGTGGCAAAATAAAACAAAACAAAACAAAAACAAATCCAATCTGATTTAAAAATGTACAAAAGATTTGAACAGGTATTTCTCAAAAGAAGACACACATATGGCCAATTGTTACATGAAAAAATGCTCAACATCACTAATCATGAGAGAAATGCAAATCATAATACAATGAGATTATGATCTCACCCCAGTTAAATGGCTTTTACCAAAAAGATAGGTAATAATGGATGCTGCTGGCAAGGATGCAGAGAAAGAGAACCTACGTATGCTGTTGGTAGAAATATAAATTAGTACAGCCACTCTGGAAAACAGTACGGACATTTTTCAAGAAACTAGAACTAAAAATATAATCCAGCAATTCCACTACTAGGTATATACCCAAAGAAAATATGTTGAAAAAATATCTGCACTTCCATGTTTTTTGCAGTACTAATTTACAATGGCCAAAATATAGAATTGACCTAAGTGTCCATTAATAGACAGATTTAAAAATGGTGTATATACAAAATAGAATATTATTTGGCTATAAAAAATAATGAAATCATGTCATTTGCAGCAATGAGGATTGAACTGGAGAAGGATATTAAGTGAAATAAGGCAAGCACAGAAAGACAAATATCACATATTCTCACTCATATGTGGGAAATTTTTCTAGTGGATCTCATAAGACCCAGTGTTAGATAGATCGGTAGGGTGGATATAGTTTACAATAACGTATTGTATATTTCAAAAGAGCTAGAAGAAAAAATATTCCAATAGTTTTAGCACAAAGAAAAGACAAGTATTTAAGATGATGGCCATCCCAATTACACTGATTTGATCTTTACAAATTATGTGAATATATTAAATTATCACATGTACCCCCAAATTATGTACATCTCTTATACATCAATATGAAAAACATAAATGTTTTCTAAGTCTGCCAGATAATCTTAGAAAACAAAATCAAAAATATCATCAAGTATTTTTCCAATCACAATGGCATAAAAAGAGAAATTAGTAACAGGAGGAATTTTGGAAACTCACAAATACATGAAAATTAATAAAATGGTCCTGAACAGCCAATGAGTCAAAGAAGAAATCAAATGAGAAAAATTTTAAATATCTTAAGACAAACGAAAACAGAAACACAACACACTAAAACTTACAGGATACAGCAAAACCAGTTCTAAGAGGGAAGTTGTTAGAAATAAATGTCTACAGCAATAAGAAAATCTCAAGTAAAGAACTTAATGCTAACCCTTCAGAAACTATAAAAAGAACAAACTAAGCCCACAATCAATAGTAGGAAAAAATAATAAAGATCAGAGCAGTAATCAATGACATAGACTAGAAAGACAACAAAAACACCAATGGAATGAAGAATTGGTTTTTCGAATAGGTAAACAAAATCAACAAACTTTTAGACAGACAGACAAATAAAAGAGAGAAGACTCAAAATCAGAAATGAAAGAGGAGTTAATACAACTGATAAGACAGAAATACAAAGGATCATAAGAGACTACTATGAACAGTTGCATGTCAACAAATTGAAATGATTAAATTCCTAGAAACATACAACCTACCAATACAGAATCAAGAAGAAATAAAAGGTATGAAGAGATGACTAAAGAAACTGATTCAATACTAAAATATTTCCCCTCAAAAGAAAGGCCTAGAACAGGAAGGCTTCATGGTGGAATGCTGCCAAACATTTCAAAAAGAACTAATACTAATTCTTCTCAAACTCTTCCAAAAAACTGAAAGAGAAATATTTCCAAACTCACTTTATCAGGCCATCATTATCCTGAAACCAAAGCCAAACAAGGACACCACAAGAAAAGAAAATTAGAAGTCCAAATGCCTGATAAACATAGTTTTAAAAAATCCTCAGCAAAATACTAGCAAACTGAATTTAACAGTATATTTAAAAGGATCATTCACCATGATCAAGTGGGATTTATCTCAGGAATGCAAGGCTACGCAAATCAATAAATGTGATACACCAGATTTATGAGAATAAACAACAAAACCATATGAACATCTGAATATATGCAGAAAGGCATCTGATAAAATTCAACATCATTTCATGATAAAAACTCCCAAAAAATTTGGCACAGGAAGAATGTACTTCAATACAATAAAGGCTGAACATGAAAAGCCCGCAGCTAATATACTTAACAGCAAAAAATCAAAAGCTTTTCCTCTAAGATCAGAACTAGGACAAGGATGCCCCACTCTTATGCTTCTATTCAATACAGTACTGGAAGTTCTAGCCAGAGCAGTGAGACAAGAAATAAAAAACACTCAAATAGGAAAGAAAGAAGTGAAGTTGTGTCTGTTTGCTGATGACATAATTTTCAGAAAATCCTTAAAACTCCATCCTAAAACTGTTATAATAAATGCATTCAGTAAAGTTGTAAGTTGCAAAAACAACATACAAAAATCAGCATTTTTTTAATACCAAAAACAAACTATCTGAAAAAGAAATTAAGAAATCAATCCCATTCATGACAGTAACAAACAATAAAATAAAATAAATTTAACCAAAGGAGGTAAAATGTCTGTACAATAAAAACCACAAAACATTGATGAAAAACATGTTAACAATATAAATAAATGGAAAGATATCCGGTATTTAAAGTTACCACAGTATTTAATATTGTTAAAATGTTCATAGTGCCTGCTATTGTACTACCTGCTATTGTGTCTTAAAGTTTATGTGTTGCTAACTTAATCACCAATGCAACAGCGTTTGAGGTGGGACCTTTAAGGGGTATCATGAGGGCTGTGCTCTCATTAGTAAATTAGTGATATTAAGTAAGTGGATTCTTACCCGTCACCAAAACTTTTAAATAAGAAAAAACATGCAAAAGAAAGTGGATTGCTTATCATGATTGGGTTTATTATAAAAGTAATTTCAACCTTCTCTTGCTCTCTCATGCCATGTGACACCTTCTGCCATGTTATGACAAATGTTATGTCCATGTTATGGTCATAACATGTTATGACCACGTTATGACCAAAGGGCTGCAGAAGGCCCTCACCAACTGCAGCCCTTTGGTCTTGGACTTCTCAGCCTCCAGAACAATGAGCCAAAGAAGCTACTGATCACTGTAAATTACCCAGTCTGTGGTATTCCATTGTAGCAGCACAGAACAGACTAAAACACTATCAAAGAGATCTACAAATTCAATGCAATCCCTATCGAAATTCCAATGTCATGTTTCTCAGAAATAGAAAAAAAATTCCTAAAATTTGTATGAAATTACAAAAGACCTAAATTAGCGCAAGTAATCTTGAGCAAAAAGAACAAAGCTGGAGGCATCACACTATCTGACTTCAAAATCTGTTACAAAGCTACAGTGATCAAAAGAGCATGGCACAGGTATAAAAATAAACACACTGACCCATGGAGCAGAATACAGAGCTGAGAAATAAACTTACATGTTTATCATCAATTGATTTTGAACAAAACTTGCAAGAACACACGATGGAGACAAGACAATTTCTTCAATAAATGCTGCTTTGAAAAGTGGATATTCACAAGCAGAAAAATGAAGTTGGACCCTTATCTCACAAATTATAAAAAAACCAACTCACAAAGGATTAAACACTGAAATGTAAGACCTAAAACTATAAAATTACTAGAAGAAAACTAGGGACGTGCTCTACAACATTGGTCTGCAAAAAGATTTCTTGAATATGACTTCAAAAGTACAGGAAAAAGCCAAAAGAAAGAAATAAGACTGCATCAAACTAAAAAGCTTCTGTACAGCAATGGAAACAGAGCAAAGCTTACAATGCATGGATTGGGAGAAAATATTTGCAAACCACAGATATAATTAGGGCCTAATATCCAAAATAGATAAGCAACTTAAACAACTCAAAGCAAAAAACCAAATAACCCAATCAAAAAAATAGGCAAAGGACCTAAACAGATACTTCTCAAATGGTGACTTACAAATGACCAACAGATACTTGAAAAAATGTTCCTCATCCATGATCATCACGGAAATGCAAATTTAAACCACAACAAGATATCACTTCACACCTGTTAGAATGGCTATTATCAAAAAGACAAAAGATAAGTGTAGGTGAGAGTGTAGAGAAAAGGGAATCCTTCTGCAAATACAGCTATTATGGAAAACAGGATGGAGGTTCCTCAGAAAACTCCAAATAGACTTAAAATATGATTTGGCAATCCCATTTCTGGGTATATACCCAAAGGAATTGAAATCAGTAGCCGTAAGACATATCTGTACTCTCATGTTCACTGCAGCGTTATTTACAATAGCTAAGATATGAAAGCCACCTAGGTGTCCATTATGAGATGAATGGATAAAGAACATATGGCGTATAAACACAATGGAACACCACCCAGCCTTAAGAAAAGAGAAAATCCTGTAATTTGCAACAAAATGCATGACCCTAAAGGATATTATGCTAAGCAAAATACGCCAGGAACAAAAAGACAAATATTGCATAAAGTCACTTACATGTAGAATCTCAAAAAGTTGAACTCTTAGAAGTAAAGAGTAGAATGATGGTTACTAGAGTCTGGGGGAGGGGCAAAGAGGCGTTGTTGATAAAAGAGTACATACAAATTTTCAGTTAGGAGGAATACGTTTTAGTGATCTATTAGACAGTTGGTGACTATAATAAATAACGCATTGTAGAGAAGCAATCCAAGATGGCTGAATAGGAACAGCTCTGGAATGCAGTTCCCAGCAAGAGCGGTGCAGAGGGTGAGTGCTCGCCACATTTCCAAACAAGTTTTCATTGCCTACAGACCAGGAGATTCCCAGCCAAAAAACTCCACGAGTTTTCAGTGCGGCAGTTAAAGCCAGTGCTGCATCATCACTGCACAGAAACTCACACAAGCCAGAACAGCTGGGAGAAAGAGCTGCCCATTCAACTAAAAGGGACGGGGCTAAGACAGGGAGCCAACGGATCTGGCTCCGCAGGCGGGTACCACCCCCACAAAACAAGCAATCTGAAATGCTCTGGATTGAGAGTTTCGTAGTAAGTGCAGCTGGACCCAGGACCGTCCAGCTCAGGGGTTGGGGAGGAGGGCATCCCCCACTACAGGGGCAGTCAGCCATGACCGAGGTAGTTTACACAGCAGCAGTGCAGAGCATGCAGCAGCTCAGCAATGCCTCTGCTGGCAGACTGTGACTAGACTACTCTGTGCATGCAGAACATCTATAAAAAAAGGCAGCAGCACAACAGGGACTTATAAATAAAGCCGACCTTCCTAGGACAGAGCACCTGGGAAAAGAGGCAGTTATGAGTTCAGCTGCAGCAGACTTAAAGGTACCTGCCCAGCAGCTCTGCACAGAACAGCAGAGCTCCCAGCACAGCACCTGAGCTCCTATAAGGGACAGACTGTCTCCTCAAGCAGCTCCCTGACTCTTGTATAACCAAAGAGACACCTAATAAAGGGGAGCTCAGGATGACATCTGGTGGGTACCCTTCTGGGATGAGGATAGCAGAGGAAGAAATCTGCGGCACCCCTTGCTGTTCTGTAGCCCCCATGGGTGATCCCCAGGCAAACAGGGTCTGGAGTGGACCTCCAGTGGTCCTACAGCAGAGAGGTCTAACTGTTAAAAGGAAGACTAAGAAGCAGAAAGAAATAGCTTCAACATCAACAAAAAGGACATCCACTCAGAGACCCCATTCAAAAGTCACCAACTACAAAGACCACACGTAGATAAAACCACTAACATGAGAATAAACCAGAACAAAAAGGAGGAAAACACCAAAAACCAGAATGCCTTTCCTCATCCAAGGTATCACAACTCCTCCCCGGCTAGGTATCAAAGATGGATGGAGAATGAATCAGAAAAATTGACAGAAACAGGTTTCAGAAGGTGGGTAATAACAAACTTCTCAGAGCTAAAACAACATGCACTAACACAATGCAAAGAAACTAAGAACTTATAAAAAAGGTTAGATGAGATGGTAAGTAGGATAAACAGCTTGGAGAAGCATATAAATGACTTGATGGAGCTGAAAAACGCAGCACAAGAACTTTGCGAAGCATACACAAGTTTCAATAGCTGAATCGACCAAGCAGAAGAAAGGATATCAGAGATTGAAGATCAACTCAATGAAATAAAACAAGAAGGCAAAACTAGAGAGAAAAGAGTAAAAAGAAATGAACAAACCCTCTGAGAAATATGGGATTATGTGAAAAGACCTAATCTACGTTTGATAGGTGTACCTGAATTTGATGGAGAGAATGAATCCAAGCTGGAAAACACTCTTCATGGTATTATCCAGGAGAACTTTCCCAACCTAGCAAGCCAGGCCAACACTCAAGTCCAGGAAATACAGAGAACACCACGAAGATATTCCTCAAGAAGAGCAACCCCAAGGCACATAATCGTCAGTTTCACCAGGGTTGAAATGAAGGAAAAAATGCTAAGGACAGCAAGAGAGAAAGGTTGGGTTACCCACAAAGAGAAGCCCATCAGACTCACAGCAAATCTCTCTGCAGAAACTCTACAAGTCAGAAGAGAGTGGGGGCCAACATACAACATGCTTAAAGAAAAGAACTTTCAACCTAGAATTTCATATCCAGCCAAACTAAGCTTCACAAGCGAAGGAGAAAGAAAATCCTTTATGGACAAGCAATTGCTGAGAGATTTCATCACCATCAGGCGAGTCTTACAAGAGCTCCTGAAAGAAGCACTAAACAAGAAAAGGAACAACCAGTACCAGCCACTCCAAAAATGTACCAAATGGTAAAGACCATTGACATAATGAAGAAAATGTGTCAACTAACAGGCAAAACAACCAGCTAGCCTCAAAATGGCACAATCAAATTCACACATGACAATATTAACCTTAAATGTAAATGGACTAAATGCCCCAATCAAAAGACACAGACTGGCAAATTAGATAAAAGTCAAAACCCATTGGTGTGCTATACTCAGGAAACCCACCTGAAGTGCGAGGACACACATAGGCTAAAAGTAAAGGGATGGAGGAAGATTTATCAAGCAAATGGAGAGCAAAAAAAAAAAAAGCAGGAGTTGCAATCCCAGTCTCTGATAAAATGGATTTTAAACCAAGAAAGATCAAAAGAGACAAAGAAGGGTATTATATAATGGTAAAAGGATCAATGCATCAGGAAGAACTAACAATCTTAAATACATGAGCATGCAATTCAGGAGCATCCAGGTTCATAAAGCAAGTTCTTAATGACCTACAAAGAGACTTAGACTCTCAAACAATAATAGTGGGAGACTTTAACACTCCACTATCAATATTAGATCAACAAGACAGAACATTAACAAGGATATCCAGGACTTGAACTCAGATCTGGACCAAGTGGACCCAATAGACATCTACAGAAATCGCCACCCCAAATCCACAGCATATACCTTCTTCTCAGTACTACATGGCACCTACTCTAAAATTAACCACATAATTGGAAGTAAATCACTCCTCAACAAATGCAAAAGAACGGAAATCATAACAGTCTCTCAGACCACAGTGAAATCAATTAGAACTCAGAATTCAGAAACTAACTCAGAACCGCACAATGTCATGGAAACTGAATACCTGGCTGCTGAATGTCAACTGGATAAACAATGAAATGAAGGCAGAAATAAAGATGTTCTTCAAAACCAATGAGAATGAAGACACAACATACCAAAATCTCTGAGACGCATTTAAAGCAGTGTCTAGAGGGAAATTGATAGCAATAAATACACATCAGAGAAGCGAGGAAAGAGCTAAAATTGACACCCTATCATCAAAATTGAAAGCGCTAGAGGATCAAGATCAAAAAAACTCAAAAGCTAGCAGAAGACAAGAAATAACTAAGATCAGAGCAGAAATGAAGGCGATATAGACAAAACAAATCCTTCAAAAAAAATCACTAAATCCAGAAGCTGGTTTTTTGAGATCAACCAAATAGATAGACCACTAGACAGATTAATAAAATAGAAAAGGGAGAAGAATCAAAGAGACACAATAAAAAACGATAAAGGGAGTATCACCACAGATTCCACAGAAATACAAATTACAATCAGAGACTACTACAAAGAACTCTATGCACATAAACCAGTAAACCTGGAAGAAATGGATAAATTCCTGGACACTTGCACCCTCCCAAGCTTAAATCAGGAAGAAGTTGAAACCCTGAACAGACCAATAACAAATGCTGAAGTTGAGGCAGCAATTAATAGCCTGCCAATCAAAGAAAGTCGAGGACCAGACGGGTTCACAGCTGAATTCTACCAGACATGCAAAGAGGAACTGGTACCATTCCTTGTGAAACTACTCCAAACAATACAAAAAGAGGGAAATCTTCCCAAATCATTTTATGAGACCAACATCATACTGATACCAAAACCTGGCAAAGACTCAACAAAAAAAGAAAACTTTAGGCCAATATCCATGATGAACATAGGAGCAAAAATCTTCAATAAAATACTGGCAAACTGATTGCAATAGCACATGAAAAGCCTTATCCATCACGATCAAGTAGGCTTCATTCCGGGAATTCAAGTCTGGTTCAACATATGCAAGTCTATAAACGTAATCCACCACATAAACAGAACCAAAGACAAAAACCATATGATTATCTCAACAAATGCAGAGAAGGCCTTTGACAAAATTCGACAGCACTTTATGCTAAAAACTCCCAATAAACTAGGTATTGAAGGAACATATCTCAAAATAATAAAAGCTATTTACACAAAAACTGGAAGCATTCCCTTTGAAATCTGGCACTAGACAAGGATGCCCTCTCTCACCACTCCTATTCAATATAATATTGGAAGTTCTAGCCAGAGCAATTATGCAAGAAAAAAAAATAAATAAAGGGTATTCAATTAGGAAAAGAGGAAGGCAAATTGTCTCTCTTTGCAAATGACATGACTGAATATTTAGAAAACCCTATCGTCTCAGCCCAAAATCTCCTTAAACTGATAAGCAACTTCAGCAAAGTCTCAGGATACAAAATCAAAGTGCAGAAATCACAAACATTTCTATACACCAATAACAGACTAACAGAGAGCCAAATCATGAGTGAACTCCCATTCACAATTGCTACAAAAAGAATAAAATACCTAGGAATACAACTAACAAAGGATGTAAAGGACCTCTTCAAGGAGAACTATGAACCACTGCTCAAAGAAATAAGAGAGGACAAAAAGAAATGGAGAAACATTCCATGCTTATAGTTAGGAAGAATCAATATCCTGAAAATGGCCATATTGCCCAAAGTAATCTATAGATTCAATGCTATCTCCATCAAGCTACCAATGACCTTCTTCATAGAACTGGAAAAAGCCACCTTAAACTTCATATGGAACCAAATGAGAGCCCACACAGCCAAGACAATCCTAAGCAAAAAGAATAAAGCCGGAGGCATCATGCTACCTGATTTCAAACTATACTACAAAGCTACAGTAATCAAAACTGTGAAGTACTGGTACCAAAAGAGAAATATAGATCAATGCAACAGAACAGAGGCTTTGGAGGCAACGCCAAACATCTAAAACCATCTGATCTTTGACAAACCTGACAAAAACAAGCAATGGTGAAAGGATTCCCTGTTTAATAAATGGTATTGGGAAAACTGGCTAGCAGTGGGCAGAAAGCAGAAACTGGACCCCTTCCTGACACCTTACACTAAAATTAACTCCAGATGGATTAAAGACATAAACATAAGACCTAACACCATAAAAACCCTAGAAAAAAACCTAGGCAAAATCATGCAGGACATAGGCATAGGCCTTGACTAAAACATCAAAAGCACTGGCAACAAAAACCAAAATAGACAAACGGGCCTAATTAAACTCCAGAGCTTCTGTACAGCAAAAGAAACTAATTAGAGTGAACCGGCAACCAACAGAATGGAAAAAATTTTTGCAATCTACCCATCTGACAAAGGGCTAATATCCAGAATCTACAAAGAACTAAAACAGATGTACAAGAAAAAAACAAATCCATCCAAAAGTGGGAGAAGGATATGAACAGACACTTTTCAAACGAAGACATATATGAGGCCAACAAACATATGAAAAAATGCTCATCATCACTGGTCATTAGAGAAATGCAAATCAAAACCACACTGAGATACCATCTCACGCCAGTTATAATGGCAATCATTAAAAAATCTGGAGACAACAGATGCTGGAGAGGATGTGGAGAAATAGGAACACTTTTACACTGTTGGTGGGAGTGTAAACTAGTTCAACCATTGTGGAAGACAGTATGGCTCTTCCTCAAGGACCTAGAAATAGAAATTCCATTTGACCCAGTAATCCCATTACTGGGTATATACCCAAAGGATTATAAATCATTCTATTACAAGGACACATGCACACATATGTTCATAGCAGCACTGTTTACAATAGCAAAGACCTGGAACCAACCCAAATGCCCACTGAGGATAGACTGGACAAGGAAAATGTGGCACATATACACCACTATGCAGTCATAAGAAACAAATACTGTGCAGTCATAACAAACGATGAGTTCATGTCCTTCGTAGGGACATAGATGAATCTGGAAACCATCATTCTCAGCAAACTGACACAAGAACAGAAAATCAAACACCACATGTTCTCACTCATAGGCGGGTGTTAAACAATGAGAACACATGGACACAGGGAGGGGAGCATCACATACTGGGTTCTATTGGGAGGGCACCAAGGGAGGGACAGCAGGGGGGTGGTATGGGGAAGCTGGGGAGGGATAACATGAGGAGAAATGCCAGATGTAGGTGATGGGGGGATGGAGACAGCAAACCACATTGCCATGTGTGTACCTATGCAATAATCCTGCATGATCTGCACATGTACCCCAGAACCTAAAGTACAATTAAAGTAACAAACAAACAAAACGCATTATATGTTTCAAAATTCCTAAAGGAGTAGATTTAAGTGTTTCACCACAAAAAAAATGTTAAGTATATGAGATGATGGTTAGCCTGATTTCATCATTCCTCATTGTAAACATAGATCAAAACATCACATTGTATCCTATAAATATATACAATTATTTGTCAAAAATAAAATTAAAAAATAAAAAATCTGCAATAAAAATATCCATCTTACTTGGTTGTGCTCTAGAGTTTCAAAAAGTTGTTCATCAGACTTTAGTAATGGAACGCCTGTTCGATAGTGAACTTCATAAGAAAACTCCATGGTTGCCCAGGTCTGACTGATTTCAGTAATAACCTAGTAATCAACAATACAAATTAATTTATGTGCACAAAAGTTTAATTGAGAATTAACATCTCAGCTATTATCTGGAATTAATTTTTTTTTAATTTTAAAAAATGCAAACTGGTATCAAACATTATTGGCTTCAGTTTTTTTTCCTCCAAGTAATTCATGGTGATGGGGTTTGAAGGATGAATTTTATCACATCAAAGGAACGAGAATCACATTAATATCAAACATCTATTGAATATGAGTTTACCATCCCTAACCAAAGTAGAATTTGAGAGCAGGAAGGGACTTAAATGATTACCTAAATATTTGGTAGATATTATTTACAAATCAGCCAGCATGAAATAGGTAATGCCTTAAATGTAAATCTCACTCTTTTGTGTGAATCTGGGTAAGTAAATTACCTCTTTATACCTCAGTTTTCCCATCTATAAAATAGAGATACTAGTACTTACCCCAGAGGATTAAATGTGTTAATGTAAATAAAGCACTTAGAGTGGTGCTTGCTACAAAATAAAGGATATGGAAGTATTTTCTGCTATAATCATCATCATCAACAGGACCAATCTTCCTGTTTTACTGTGGCTTAGAATGATTCTAGTTCCTGCTCATCCCACACTTAATGAACAGCAAGGAACTAACTGGGACTCATCTCTCCAGGCTCCCAGGACATCAAAAGTACTTTTCTCTAGGTTGGCTTTTATGCAAATACTGTGGCTTAGAATGATTCTAGTTCCTGCTCATCCCACACTTAATGAACAGCAAGGAACAAACTGGGACTCATCTCTCCAGGCTCCCAGGACATCAAAAGTACTTTTCTCTAGGTTGGCTTTTATGCAAATACCCAAAATTAGCCGAGTAGAAATGACCCAGCCCTGAGGACACTACCTTCTCAGTCCCCAGCTCTTTCACCGCTTTGTCCACAATCCTTCGGATGTCGTCTTCCACGCCGTGTAACTGCAGTGCTAACAAATCTGCCAAAGTCGTGGCTTCATTTATTAAAAACTTGACCTGATTAGCGGGGGAAAAAAGGTAGACTTTATATTCCACATATATTCATGGTTCCTTTTGCCTAATGGCTGGTGAAATGAATCTTAAATATAGTCAAGTCAGGTGCTGAGTACATCTCTAGTCTTGAAAAGTATGGACAGTCTAAGACATTCCTTTTTAAGTCACAACTCCTGAAGAGTCACCTGCCGGAAGCAAGTTTAGTCACATTTGTGCTACACTACTTGGGTTCACACCTTTCCCTTGTCAGCATGTCTTTATCTCCTTTGCCCACAAAACCCATTTTAAAAAAAATTTATTTATTTATTTTTGCTTTCCAACTCACATATCAGCTCGGCTAAAAACTCATTTTTAAAGAGCATCTCATTGTTCATTTATAATAATTTGGTTGAAATCCCAGGAATCAAGTAGTAGCTTATTTATCTTTTCTTCCTAAAGAACCCTATTCACTGAACTTAACTCCCAGCTGCTTCCATGATTTAACCTAGTTTTATCACTAATTTAATCTCGGTTCCTTGGCAAAAAGTACTCTTACTCATAATGTCATTATTCCTATTTACCATGTGAAAAAAAATTCTCATTTATTTACACACTGTCTTGTGACAATCACTCCCCTTCTCTTCTCAATATTTGGTGAAGACATCCTCAGCTCTTAGACATGCCCAAACGTACCCATGTCTCCTGTAAGTGAAGAGTAGAGCCAGCCACACGATTGCAGGAAAGCCATTTTCTTTCCTGCTTTTACTAGCAATATCCAGAATCTGCTTCTTGGAAGCAGCCACCTTCTGCCCTTCCCTACCCTCTAACATTCCTCAGCACCATCCACCCCTCTGCAAAAAAAGACCAAACGCCCTAGTTTGCTAAGGACTGTGGGGTTTCTAGGAAGTAAATTTCAGGGATCTGAGACTTTCAGTGCTAAAACCTGAACTGGAAAGTCCTCAGCAAACGAGATGAGTTTGCCAGTCTATCTCTGCATCAATTATGGCCTCACTCCAAAGCTGATGGGAGCCTGGGAGCCGGGAGCCAGGTCTGTCCTCTACAAAGAATGAGCAGAGATGTGTAATAGGCGCCCCCTGATTGGTTGTGCAACTCATGTACTGAATACCAGCCCAGATGACAAATGGAGAAGGAAGCTAGCCTCTGCGCCGCTGTCCTGGGGACAGCCTGGAGGAGGGTGCCTTTTTCTAAATTGTCTGCCAGAGCAGATGACTTTTTCTAGCTGGCAAAAAGGCAAAACATAGGCAAGTAGAGGCTATGTGAGGCCAAATTTTATTGGCAGAAATATGAGAAGGGGATGGGGAACAGGGCACATAGTCTACTACACAAAGATTCAATAAAAATTTTCTGAATGTGCAAATTCATCAATTACAAAGTCTAATTAGCCAATGTCTAAAAGACTATGAAAAATACAATAGTGCCAATAGCTTCAGAGACCCATTTACTGAGCACTAACTACATATTAGGTCCTTTATATATACAATCATGCATCGCTTAACAATGCGGATATGTTCTGAGGAATACATTGTTAGGTGATTTCTGTCACTGTGTGAACACCATACACTGAACTTGCACAAACCTAGACAGCATAGCCTACTATGCACCTAGGATATATGGAGTATAGCAGGCTATCTATGCCTATGCTCCTACCCTACAAACCTATACAGCATGTTACTGTACTGAACACTGCAGGCAACTGTAACACAGTGGTAAGTATTTGTGTGTCTAAATATACTTAAACATATAAAAGCTACAGTAAAAATACATTATCTTTTTATGGGACTACCACTGCATATGTGGTCCAGCACTAACTGAAATGTCATGCCGTGCATGACTATGTGTATATATATATATGTGTGTGTGTGTTTTAAATATATGTGTATATATGTGTGCATATCTATATATTTTATGTATTATATATACATATATATGTGCATATATGTATGTGTGTGTATGTGTATATATATATAAATATATATATATATATACACACACACACACACATATATCATTTCCAATTTGTTCACCCAGTCTGCATGGGAAGTATTATATTTATTTTATAAAAGAATCAACTGGGATAAAAGAACAGGTAACTTGCCCCAGATGTCAGAGTTGCTAAGTGTTAGGGATAGAACCACAAAGCCCAGGCTGTCCCCACGTCTCCACCATGCCCTTGCTCCTGTTTTCCTACTCTGCAACTCTCCTTCACATCCTGAGAGCCTTTCTTCAGTGTCCTCCTCAAACTCTTGATTTGCTTAATGAAAACACACACACTAGACTTCCTTTTATATATTTTAAATTCATAAAGGTCACCTTTCCCGAAAAATAAAATGTATGGTTGTTATATTTGCTTTTCAATAGATACAGAAAGGGGAGAAACTAGAAGCTCAAGTGGCATGGATACATGAGAAACCACTACATCTTGCAATAAAATCAAAACCATCAAAAGACCATGAAAAAATGCACCATTATTAAATGAATTATTGGTGAAAAAGAAATCACAATTTTAGATTCCTTTTCCCCATAAATTCACTTTTATACCTTCTGACCCTTTCCATAGTAAGATTCTTTGCAGCCATCTGGTGCTCATTAAAATGTTTTCATATTATCTCACTCCTTGCAAGATTCCTTTAATGTATAAGAGCAGATAGCATCTCTTTTCATTTTATTACTAAAAAGCAAAACTCAAATGAAAGAGGTTAAGTCACTTGCTTACGGTCATATAGGCAGTAAGAAAAAACAGGCGGGGAGCAAGAAGTAGGACCTTGGCCATCCAGTCTACTGGTCCCTTCTCAAAGAGCTTGATCTCTTGCATTTGACTAGAGAGCTTTTCCTCAATTACAGTTCATCCCAAGTGATGCAAACCAAGAAGTAATATTTTACAGTCACAAAAATATTCAATTAGTGAGACTGAGGATACTGACCCCAATAGCCTTCATCAGCTGGTGCCAATGCCTGTCCCTGAGGGCAGGACTCTGTAACTCTGTGACAGCCCTCAGGGATGCTGTCATGTCCTTAACTGTGCCTTCCAGTCCCGTATAAGCATCCCAGACACGGACTTCCTTGTCGAGTGACCAAATTTCCTAAAGAAAAGTGGAGGAAAAAAACCTAGCACCCATAATATAATAACACAGTATATACTAATAATTTGCCTCCTTTGGAAGAATAAATATACATTCCCAACTCCTGGATTAGAGAAGAGTGAAAGCATTTGAATTCCTAGGCCAAGGACAAAAACCAGAGAAAAGGAAATGTACACTCACTTGTACATTACAAGCCCACTTTGTGCAAGCCACTTGGGTACATTGCTTTCTCATTCACAATATCTCACTCAATGTCCCATGAGGAAACATAGGTAAGTAACAGAGTTCACAGGACACGACCAATAAATAATGTTTCCTCTACAAACATAAATAAACGGAAATAGACTGTTACTGGATTACTAAGACCTCGTTGGGAATACCTGACTCATTTAATCGATAGCCTTGGAATGTTGATTACCTTTGAGTGTCTGTTCCTTGAAACTTAAATATTTCATCATCTTAAAATGCTGAACAGGGCTCTTGACTTGGCTGGTCCTCTTAGCCCACGAAACAATATCAGCAATTGTGAATGAGAAAACCCATAAGAAAACAACTAGAACTTAGCACGAAATAAAGGACAATGTCAACTGCTTTTAAAAATATGTATCTTCAGCTGAGAGTGGGGGTTAAGCTGTCACTCTGAAGTGAAGTAAGTGAATGCTAGAGGAGAGAAGCAGAAAGAGAGTATAGAATATAGAATGAGGTACAGTGACCCCATGACATCCAAAAGAATGAAAGGACATTTTAGTTCGGGTCTTTGGGACTGGCATAATATAGGAGACAATATAGGTGAGAGTGGGAAGGAGCTGATGCAAGGAAGCCCTGCGGTGGAAAAAAGCAAATGGCCCTGTTACTTTTTTTTTTTTTTTTTTTTTTTTTTTTGAGACAAAGTCTCACTCTTGTCTCCCAGGCTGGAGTGCAATGGCACCATCTCTGCTCACTGCCTGTCCCGATGAGGTGGGAGAATTGCTTAACTTCCACCTCCCAGGTTTAAGCAATTCTCCTGCCTCAGCCTCCGGAGTAGCTGGGATTACAGGCACCTGCCACCAGACTCAGCTAATTTTTGTCTTTTTAGTGGAGAGGGTTTCACCATGTTGGCCAGGTTGGTCTGAAACTCCTGACCTCAGGTGATCCACCTGCCTCAGCCTCCCAAAGTGCTGGAATTACAGGTGTGAGCCACTGTGGTTGGCTGGCCCCGTCACTTTCACTGATATGCATTTTGGCTTTACCCAAAGACGCTCTGTCTTCAGAGGGCATACGACTATCCAGAATAGACATTAAAATTCCAATAGGTAATAAATTCCAATAAGCTCAGTTCTGTGTATGTTGAGCCCTCTTGGGATTCCAGTCATTAATAAGAACAAAGATCATAGTATTCTGTATAGATACAGAGGTGGCATACTCCTATGAGTTGCCCCAAATTCCAGAACCAAAAGGTACCTTTTCAGATACAAAATCTTCATGGTTGCTAAGGAAGGAAATCAAAAGCTTTTGGAAGTCTGACCTCTCGGCCCTGATAATGTTTCTCTCTGCTCTGGGAAGCTGTAGGAAGCTCTTGATTAGAGCTGCTTCTCATAATTTCATTAACCCTAATACGCTTCTATCAACTCACTCACAGGCTTGATTAGAAGTGCAACTGGCTAAGGGTGAAAAAAACACTGTCTGATATGACTCTGCTAGAAGTAAATGAGTACACGCAGCCCAATACACCAGATACTAGGTTAGCGAAGAGGGAAGGAGGTGGTGCTGAGAAAGATAAATTGTTATAACAGACAGTTACAGAACTCGCCTTGGCAAACCTTCTGAGTTCTACATCCATCTGTTCCACATTAATCTGTCTCCACTGGGTTTTAGTCCAATTATCAATGCTTTTCTGAAAACGCACAAGCAGATAAAAGTGTCAACAACATTTGGTGAAAGCAAGTCTCTGCAGCAAAATATATAAACTGATGATACACAGTAACTCCATCATCCAGTAGAAAGTCAATTTTTTAAATATTAACTGTACTTGTCAGAACTTCCCTATCACCAAAACAAAAAAGTTGTCAGAATGTGTCAAGCTAAAGGCGAAAACATTATATTAATTTCTAGTAGCTATAAATTCCACTCACATACCACCATTATCACTTAATCCTGTCTACTTTGAATAAATTGATAATTATTAAATAACAGACTTTTGTAATTCTACATGTAACAAAATAAGCTTTCACATGACAATTTTCATCCATTATAAACAAAACTCTCATTAACCATTTCTTGACCATATTTTATATCTTGTTAACATATTTCTATATGGCTTTCAACTTAAAAGATTATAGTGCTTGTTACAATATGTCTCGTTCCCTAGAACTTATTTTTTCACTAAAGTTTTTAACTTAACCACATACAAGTTATTTTTTGTAAGGGTTTGTTTGCATACGCCCAAGTATGTAAGTATAAGAATACGTATATGTATGACTTTGTATGCAGAGATGACCACATATGTAATATATATATTTATATATTAATTATTTTTGAGACGGAGTCTTGCGCTGTTGCCAGGCAGGAGTGCAGTGGTGCGATCTTGGCTCACTACAACCTCTACCTCCCAAGTTCAAGTAAATCTCCTACCTCAGCCTCCAGAGTAGCTGAGACTACAGGCACTCACCACCACGCCCTGCTAATTTTTGTATTTTTAGTAGAGACAGGGTTTCACCATGTTAGCCAGGATGGTCTTGATCTCCTAACCTCACGATCCACTCGCCTCGGTCACCCAAAGTGCCAGGATTACAAGTGTGAACCACCGCACCTTTTTATTATTAATTTTTATTTATATTCTATACAATCTCCCCAAAGGATCTGACGCAGTCAGCTTATTATACAAAGCTTCATCCTGAACTAAAAATAAAAACAAGTGGTATGCAAAGAACCATCATCCACTAACAGAGATAAACGAACTCTAATTTGCAGCTGGGGCAGGGATCTAACTTCCCACATGTTTCAAGCATTATAAAACTCAAAGAGAATACCATAGACCCTAAAAACTGCATATATGAAAGAATTACTAAATAAAAAGCATGTTTTGAAAAAGCACATCTTACTTGAACATAAATAATGACATCCCACAGTCCCTTGAGCAATTTTATTTCTTTGCGACACTGCTTCATTTGTTTGTACTCTGGAAGAGCCACTTCAAAAAGACGAGTAGATTCTTGCATCTGCAACATTTCTTCTTCTAATGCCTCAAGCTCTTGATTTGCCTAAGGAGAGAACATACACACCTGCACACAAACTGCCAGAGAAAGCGAAGACATGCAGTTCTGTAGCTCTGGTTATCTTGACATCTCAATCTTTGATTTTTAAAGGGAAAATACAAAGAAGCCTGCAGTGTAACTATTGGTAAAATGTAGAAAGCTTTATAAGAGCAAGCTCAGCTACTCAAACAGTGAGAATAGATTACTACAAAACACAGTAACTTCAACAATATTCTCCCTATGCACATATTTTAGCAAAATTTCCTCCACATCACATTTCTCTGCATACAATTTTTCCTCTTGGTTTTTGTACCAAGAGCTGGGGAACTAGCTGAAGAACAAAAGGTGGGGCTCTAGAAACTTCCACTTAAGAATAAATTGTCTTTTTAGTAATGACTTAGTTTATTTAAAAAAATACTTTAAGGCCGGGCGCGGTGGCTCACGCCTGTAATCCCAGCACTTTGGGAAGCCGAGGCGGGTGGATCACGAGGTCAAGAGATCGAGACCATCCTGGTCAACATGGTGAAACCCCGTCTCTACTAAAAATACAAAAATTAGCTGGGCATGGTGGCACGTGCCTGTAGTCCCAGCTACTCGGGAGGCTGGGGCAGGAGAATTGCTTGAACCCAGGAGGCGGAGGTTGCAGTGAGCCGAGATCGCGCCATTG
>PVKV010012807.1:0-11756 GCA_004027835.1 Alouatta palliata | reverse complement strand
ATACTTTCAGATTTTAAAAATACCCTATACATTATCCATAATATCAAATGCACTCAAGGTAATTTGTGAAATAAAGCACAAAGCTAAAAACACAGCTCCGTGTGAAAACATCACCATATGACTATCTTCACCAAAGCTCACTTATATACCCCATCTACACAGAACAGTTTACATTTTTTTGAGACTGAATCTTGCTCTGTTGCCTAGGCTGGAGTGCAGTGGCACAATCTTGGTTCACTGCAACCTCCGCCTCCTGGGTTCAAGCAATTCTCCTGCCTCAGCCTCCTGAGTAGCTGGCATTACAGGTGTGTGTCACCACACCTGGCTAATTTTTTTTTTTTATCTTTAATAGACACAGGCTCACCACATTGGTCAGGCTGGTCTTGAACTCCTGACCTTGTCATTCACCTGCCTCGTCCTCCCAAAGTGCTGGGATTATAGGCATGAGCCACTGTGCCTGTTTTCTTCTTTAATTAACAAAATGGCACTATCTTTACATGGTAAAAGTTCAAGGTGTACAGAAGTGTTTGCAAGGCAGGAAAGCAGTCCTGCAGGTTCACTCTCATTCTTTCGGATGCTGTTTCTGTAACTCCCAATTCTGTGCTCAAGCTGCTCTTTCTTCACTGGTCAAGTTTAGACAATATACTAGGTTACAACTCGATTTGCAAAAGAAGGATTTGACTTTGCTTTTCCACTCTATATCTTCTCCCATCTTCCTCCCAAGATCCAACAATTATACTACTTTAGTTTCTGTGAAGTTTAAATACCTATATTTAATGCTTTTGTGTTCCATCAACCTTCAACTCTTTTTTTCAATTGACAAATAAAAATTGTATGTATTTATCACATAAAACATGATGCTCTGAAATATCCATTCCCTTTGAAAACTGGCACAAGACAAGGATGCCCTCTCTCACCACTTCTATTCAACATAGTATTGGAAGTTCTGGCTAAGGCCATCAGGCAAGAGAAAGAAATAAAGAGTATTTGAATAGGAAGAGAGGACATCAAATTGTCCCTGTTTGCAGATGACATGATGGTATATTTAGAAAACCCCATCATCTCAGCACAAAATCTCCTTAAGCTGATAAGCAACTTCAGCAAAGTCTCAGGATACAAAATCAATGTGGAAAAATCACAAGCATTTCTATACACCAATAGTAGAGAAAGAGAGAGCCAAATCATGAGTGAACTCCCATTCACAATTGCTACAAAAAGAATAAAATATCTAGGAATACAACTAACAAGGGATGCGAAGGACCTCTTCAAGGAGAACTACAAACCACTGCTCAGGGAAATGAGAGAGGACACAAACAGATGGAAAAACACTCCATGCTCATGGTTGGGAAGAGTCAGTATTGTGAAAATGGCCATAGTGACCAAAGTAATTTATAGATACAATGCTATCCCTATCAAGCTACCATTGACTTTCTTCACAGAACTGGAAAAAAACCACCTTAAACTTCATATGGAACCAAAGGAGAGCCCGCATAGCCAAGCCAATCCTAAGCACAAAAAAAAAAAAAAAAAAAAAAAAAAAAAAAAAAAAAAAAAAAAAAAAAAAAAAAAAAAAAAAAAAAAAAAAAAAAAAAAAAAAAAAAAAAAAAAACACAGCTGGAGGCATCATGCTATCTGACTTCAAACTATATTACCAGGTTATTGTAATCAAAACAGCATGGTACTGGTACCAAAACAGAGATATAGACCAATGGAACAGAACAGAGGCCTTGGAAAGAACACACAACTACAACCATCTGATCTTTGACAAACCTGACAAAAACAAGCAATAGGAAAAGGATTCCCTGTTTAATAAATTGAGTTGGGAAAACTGGCTAGCCATATGCAGAAAGCTCAAATGGGATCCCTTCCTTACACCTTATACAAAAATTAACTCTAGACAAATTAAAGCTTTAAACATGATGCCTAACACCATAAAAACTCTGGAAGAAAACCTAGGCAATATCATTCAGAACATACGCATAGGCAAGGATTTCATGACTAAAACACCAAAAGCAATGGCAACAAAAGCCAAAATAGACAAATGGGATCCAATTAAACTTAAGAGCTTCTGCACAGCAATAGAAACTATCAATGCAGTGAACCAGCAACGAACAAATGGGAAAAAATGTTTGCAATCTACCCATCTGACAAAGAGCTAACACAGAATCTACAGAGAACTTAAACAAATTTACAAGAAAAAAACAAACAATCCCATCAAAAAGTGGACGAAGGATATGAACAGACACTTTCAAAAAAAGACATTTATGCAGCCAACAAACATGAAAAAAAGGTTATCATCATTGATCATTAGAGAAATGCAAATCAAAAACACACTGAAATACCACCTCATGCCAGTTAGAATGGCGGTCATTAAAAAATCAGGAGACAACAGATGCTGGAGAGGATGTGGAGAAATAGGAACATTTTTACATTGTTGGTGGTAGTGTAATTTAACCATTGTGGAAGACAGTGTGGTGATCCCTCAAGGATCTAGAAATAGAAATACCATTTGACCCAGCAATCTCATTACTGGTATATACCCAAAGGATTGTAAATTATTCTGTTATAAAGACACTTGCACACCTATGATTACTGTGGCACTGTTCACAATAGCAAAGACTTGAAACCAACCCAAATGCCCATCAATAGCAGACTGGATAAAGAAAATGTGGCACATATACACCATGGAATACCATGCAGTCATAAAAAAGGATGAGTTCATGTTCTTTGCAGGGACATGGATGAATCTGGAAACCATCATTCTCAGCAAACTGACACAAGAACGGAAAACCAAACACCGCATGTTCTCACTCATAAGTTGGTATTGAACAATGAGAACACACAGACACACAGAAGGGAACACCACACGTTGGGCCTGGGGGGAGGAGGGCTGGGGAGGAATAGCAGGGGGTGGGGGGATTCGGGAGGGATAGCATTAGGCGAAATAACTAATATAGATGATGGGGTGATGGATGCAACAAACCACCGCCACAGCATGTGTACACCTGTGTAACAAACCTACACAATCTGCACGTGTACCCCAGAACTTAAAGCATAATAAATGAATTTTTTAAAAAAATTAAAAAAAAACTATACATTGTGAGGTTGGGCACAGTGGCTCACGCCTACAATTCCAACACTTTGAGAAGTCACAGTGGGTTGATCGCTTGAGCCCAGGAATTCAAGACCAACCTGGGCAACGTGGCAAAACTCCACTGCTATTCAAAATACAAAAAAATAAATAAAAAAAATTAGCTGGGCATAGTGGCACGTGCCTATAGTCCCAGCTACTTGGGAGGCTGAGGTAGGAGAATGACCTGAGCCCAGGGAAGGTTAAGGCTGCAGCGAGCTGAAATCACACCACTGCACTACAGCCTGGGCAATCAGAGTGAGATCCTGTCTCAAAAAAACCAAACCAAACCAAAAAATCTATGCATTGTGAAAAGGCTCTATAGAGCTAATTAACATGTGTATTATCTCACATACCTCATCATCTCACATTTTTTATGGTGAGAACACTTAAAATCTCAGCAATTTTCAAAATACAGTATATTGCTATTAACTACAGTCACCATGTTGTACAAGAAGTCTTGTGAACTTTTTCCTAACTAAAATTTTCTGTCCTTGCCCAACATCTCCCAACTCCAACTCTGTCTCTTCATTTCCTACTATGTAAAGAAGAGTATTAGCACTCTGCTTTCATGTTTATATCTTCACGAACAAGAACTGCAATTCTTTGACTTAGTTTTAAAATGTTTTATTATGAAACATTTTATAAACCTAACAGGATCTACGCATTTGTCCCCCATCTGACCTAAGAACTATCACTAGTAACTTTTAATACCTTTCTCAATTTTATCCCTATTTTTCCTACTACAAATTTAACCACCAAACCTAAACTTTTATTTAAGTCTAATTTTTATAATATTTTCACATGAATGTACTGCTAAGTGCTAAATGTTAAAGTTTGTTTTTTGAAATGTATGTATTTTTATGCATTTCACTGTCACTGAGATATAATTTTTCCCAGTAGAATTTAAAGACATCATCCACTACCTTCTGGTTGCCATTGTTGCTGATGAGAAGCATGCTCTTAACCTAATCATCATTTCGAACAGGTGACCAGTTTTTTCTATCTGGTTGCTTTGAAAATCTTTTTACTTTAGGTATTCTGCAGTTCGCTGTGATATGTCTAGATGCAGTGTTTGTATTTATCTGGATGGGATTCAGTGAATTTCCTGAATCTATTGATTCATGCTTTGACTAGTGTATTAGTCACAGTTCTCCAGAAAGATAGAACCAGTAGATAAAATAAATAAATATATGAGGGAAATTTTATTAGGGGTATTGGCTCACAATAAGCCATTTGCAAGCTGGAAACCCAGATGCCAGTAGTGTGGCTCAGTCCAAGTTCAAAGGCAGCAGAAACAGGAAAGCTGACAGTGTAATCCTCAGTCTGGGGCCAAAGGCCTGAGAACCAGATGCTGAGGGTGGGGAGCTGTAGGTTCAATTCCTGGAGTCCTAAGTCCAGGGACACTAGAATTCTGATGTGCAAGACCAGGAGAAGTTATTCCATTTCCAGGGGAGACAGCGAATTTGCCTCTCCTCTGCCTTTTTCTTCTATCTGGGCCCCCAGCCAATTGGATGGTGGCCACCTGCACTGCGGGTAGATCTTCCCCACTCTGTGCATCAACTCACAAACCAGTCTCTACTGTGTCCTCACAGACACACCCAGAAATAATGTTTTACCAGCTCTGTAGGTACCCCTTCATCCAGTCAAACTGACACCTAAATTTAACCATCACAACCATTCCTTTAAAAGTCTCAGCTATTATCTTGCAGGCTGTATTCTGTTCACTCTCTCTTACATGAAGTACAAGTAGAACAGCTGGATGGCATTCTAACTTCTGTGTGTCTCTTAAGCTCTTTTATATTTTCCATGTCCTTACACCTATGCCTGCATTCTAAGTGCTTTCTTCCGATGTAATTTGCATTTCACTAATTCGCTGTCCAATTTTAACGAGCTCTTTAACACATCTGCTGAGCTGCTTTTTGTTTCTCACAACTGTATTTTTCATTTCCATAAGTATCTGGCCCTTTTTCAAATTCAACTGATCACTGCTGTTAGTCTCAAAGCTGAGAACTTGCTCATTTTTATCAATATTATCTTTTATTTTCTTCTAATATCTGAAGCTTTGTATGGATCTCTGTGGTTTCTTTCAACTGATTCTTATGCGTAACGGTGTTTATTCCTTTACTGTGGACTCATATGTGACTGAACTTAATCTGTTGGACCCCCTGAAGAGACTGAATGAGAGTGCTTTTTTCCAGAGATGACTTAGGTTTGCTTCCACCAGTTGCTAGAAAGAGGTACTTGTAACCATTTCAATTTCCTGGCTTAGACATTCCTTAATCATAGGGGTAGTATAAAACTGGATCATATACCCTTGCGAGAACAGGAATATGTTTACAAACTCCCAGAGTATCCTTTTCTTGTTTTTTCACCCTACTCTGGGCATTACTGAAGACCCACAGCGATCTCATAGGCTTCCTTTGCAGGCTGCATACCTTCCCTAGCCCACTCTCCAACGAGGGTATCACCCTTAAGAGCATCTTCTAGTTCCCCATAAGAAACTTAATCGCATAGTTCTAGACTTCTGATATTTTCATTGTCACTACAGCAGCACAGGCCTCTGCATTTGTCTCTTTTTCTTGCCCTTTAGAGATTTGTCTCATGTCCTTGTAAGCTCAATAGATTACAAATTATACATCTGTAAATATGTATTCAGTATCTGTTTTACAAAAGAGAACTTTTAAAAACGTCTGGTCTACCATAATCTCCAAAGCCAACTTCCCTTTGATTGAATCATTTTTTTTTGCCTATTACTTACACTAATTCCATTATTCCTAGAAATATATACCCAGTTATGGCTGGGCACAGTGGCTCATGCTTGTAATCCCAGCACGTTGGGAGGCTGAGGCAGGCAGATCATTGGAGGTCAAGAGTTCAAGACCAGACTGGCCAAAATGACGAAACCCTGTCTCCACTAAAAATACAAAAATTAGGTGGGTGTGGTGGTGTGTGCCTGTGGTCCCAAGCTACTCAAGAGGCTGAGGCAGGAGAATCGCTTGAACCTGGGAGGCAGAGGTTGCAGTGAGCTCAGATCATGCCATTGCACAGAGCCTGGGTGGCAGAGTGAGACTGTCAAAGAAAGGAAAGGAGCAGAAAAGGAAAGAAAAACAAAAGGAAAAGAAAGGAAAGGAAGAAATATCCAATATGATAACTCAACTGGTTATTATATGGTTACTATATCCCTGGCTATGAAGAAATGGAAGCACTTTACCAGGAAACCTCATTTTCATGGGAAAGATTCACTGCACTGTTACCTTGATTCACGGAAGGTCACTGGTTTCTGTCTTGCGGACTGAGATACCTTCAGGACCAGGTCCACCATACTAGTCCAGAACAAGAATACATGTGCCTTTAGCTGAATGTAACTAGATTAACATTAGATATGCCTGAACAAGCACACCAAGAACATGACTTCAAGAAAAAGTTCACCCAGCCCTACTACATTCAAAATCTTCCTGTAGTTAAAAATATAAGGATCTCTGACTTTTAAATATGTAACTAAATGCTGTTATAATATAGCATGAACACAATAAAATTCAATAAATAACTGTAGTAAATGTTTACACAGAGCATGTTGGTTAGTCAAGTAAAAACGTTTCCCCATCTACAATCTGTTCAGACCACCTGCAATTTAGACATAGTCTCAAAAAAAAAAAAAAAAAAAAAAAAAAGGATATTAGCATACTCTAACCTACTCCCTTTTCAATGAATATGTTAACCAATTTTCTTCTGCCAAGTGAAAGAGGCAACATGATGCTATGGAATAGTATTTTCTGAATAAGTTTAAAGCAATTAAATCTAAATTCAAGCCAAAGTTTAGGAGAGGTAGGGGCTCTGTCAGCCGTACCGGGCTAAGAAGCAAAGACTACCTCCAGCATTAAGTGAAATCAGGGTGACAGGCTAGATGAGCAACTCGTAAAGGTGCCCCGCTCCTGAATCTAAACTTCACACAATTATTTTCTTATTATGAGTGCTAAGTTCAGTTCCTAGAGAAACAGAGACATGATTTTTCTAATAAGTTTAAAACATATTTTCATGTGTTCTATCAATTACCATTTGGATTCTTCACCCACCATATTCATTCTTATAGTCAACTATAATAAAGTACAGTTGTTCATTATAAACCAGGATTGAATGACTCAACAATTTTCATGTCCAGGGTTAAGAATAAGTTATGGGCTTCCCTGACTATGGTTAAAAGTTATGAGCAAAAGCATCACAAGAGAAGGTGTATAATAGTTAAAATTTGATTTAAAAAAGTTTAGATAGCCAGAATGGTAATCCTAGTTCTGTTACCTACACAAATCTGCAAGGAATTACTTATTTATACACGCTTTTTCAAAATTTGAAATAGGAAAATTAATACAAGCTATATCATAGAGACACTGTGACAATTAACAAGCAATAATGTAAGTCACATGCTTCATGAAACTCATGAAGTAAGCGCTCAAAAAGTAGTAGTTGTTATTCTCTCTAGTATGATTACTGTGATGATTGTGATGGTTAATACTGAGTGTCAATTCTTGGGAAGCGTCAAAAGGAAGCTTCTCCAGAGTGCAGCTACCACTGAGTGAGACAGAACCAGAGCAATATCCACGTCTCCAAGCAAGGTACCGTTTTAAAGGGACTGGTTGAACAGCAGGATTAACCCCCCAAAAATGGCAGTCAAAGCAGCTCAAAGGTGTCCAGCCGAAGCAAGGCGGGGCACCGCCCCACCTGGAAAGTATATCAGGCATGGAGGATCGGGGGGCATCACTTCCTCGGTTCTCTGAATCTGATACAATTCACTCCGAGACTTCAGCAGCACACAGACCAGGAAAACACCACCTTGCTGAGAACCACCCGGAGTCGCAGACCCAGGTAACAGCCCAGGCCAGCAGCCCCGGCCAGATCAGTGCCTTGTTAGTGCAGACCAGAGCGGAGATTTGGACTAATACTGAGAAAGCCTGCCAAAAGGAACTGTCCGTCCCACAGAAGTTGAAAGCAGGGAGGGGGATACAACCAGACAGGCCTCTCCCCGACAAGATCCAGCAACTAGAGTCCCTCTCACAGGAGAGTTCCGCAGTTAACACATCCTCCACCAGAGAACAGCAGACTTGGCAGAGGCAAAGAGTCCACCACTGGGAAGGCGGGGCTAAGCCCACCAGTGAGGAAACCACGCAAAGAATAAACAGCAGCCTGGCTGAGACTCAGACAGCCCAGCAGTGCCTCCACAGGCAGACAATGGACAGACTGTCTCAAGTGGCACGCTGACACCTGCGTTTAAAAAAAAAAGCCTCATACAGGAGAAATAACCCCAACTTACAGAAAGGATGCTCACCTACAGAAGATAGGAAGAAACCAGCGAAAAAGGACGAAAACATCAAAGTCCAGAATGCCTCTCCTCCCCAGAGAGATCACAACGACTCACCAACATGGAAACAAAACAGGTCAGAAAACAATTCTAACAAGCTGACAGAAGCAGTCTTCAGAAGATGGGTAGTAACAAACTTCTCTGAGCTAAAAGAACACATTTTAACCCAATGCAAAGAAACTAAAAACCTTGAAAAAAGATTAGATGAAATGCTAACTAGAATAACCAGCCTAGAGAAGAACATAAACGACTTGATGAAGCTGAAAAACACAGCACAAGAACTTTGTGAAGCAAACACAAGTTTCAATAGCTGAATCAATCAAGCAGAAGAAAGGATATCACAGATCAAAGATCAAATCAATGAAATAAAAAGGCAAAAAAAAAAAAAAAAGAGAAAAAAGAGTGAAAAGAAATGAACAAAGCCTCCAAGAAATACGGAATTATGTGAAAAGACCTAATCTACGCTTGACAGGTGTACCTGAATTTGATGCAGAGAATGAATCCAAGCTGGAAAACACTCTTCAAAATATTATCCAGGAGAACTTCCCCAAGTTAGCAAAGCAGGCCAATATTCAAATTCAGGAAATACAAAGAACACCACAGAGATACTCCTAAAGAAGAGCAACCCCAAGGCACATAATTGTCAGATTGACCAGGGTTGAAATGCAGGAAAAAGTGCTAAGGGCAGCCAGAGAGAAAGTTCGAGTCACCCACAAAAGAAAGCCCATCAGACTCAAAGCAGATTTCTCGGCAGAAACCCTGCATGCCGGAGGAGAGTGGGTACCAACATTCAGCATCCTTAAAGAAAACAGCTTTCAACCCACAGTCTCATATCCAGCCAAACTAAGCTTCATAAGTGAAGGAGAAATAAAATCCTTTATAGACAAGCAATTACTGAGAGATTTCATTGCCACCAGATCTGCCCTACAAAGAGCTCCTGAAGGAAGAAATAAACACAGAAAAAAAATCCAGTACCAGCCAATACAAAAATGAACCAAATGGTAAAGACCAACGATGCAATGAGGAAACTGGGCAAAACAAACAACCAGTAACAAAATGACAGGATCAAATACACACATAACAATATGAGCGTTAAACATAAATGGCCTAAATGCCACAATCAAAAGACAGAGACTGGCAAACTGGGTAAAAAGTCAAAACCCACTGGTGTGCTGTATTCAGGAGACCCACCTCACACACAAAGACACACACAGACTCAAAATAAAGGGATGCAAGAAGATCTACCAAGCAAATGGAAAGCAAAAAAAAAAAAAAAAAAAGCAGGGGTTGCAATTTTAGACTCTGATAAAATCAACTTTAAACCAACAAACACTAGAAGAGACAAAGAAGGACACTATATAATGGTAAAAGGATCAATACAACAAGAAGAGCTAACTATCCTAAATATATATGCACCTAATACAGGAGCACCCGGATACACAGCACAAGTTCTTAATGACCTACAAAGAGAGTTAGACTCCCACACAATAATAATGGGAGACTTTAACAGTCCACTGTCAACATTACACGATGAACAAGACAGAAAATCAATGAGGATATACAGGACTTAAATGCAAAACTGGAACAAGCAGACCTAATAGACATCTACGTAACTCTCCAGCCCACAGCCACAGAATATACATTCTTCTCAGCACCACTTTGCACTTACTCTAAAATTGACCACATAATTGGAAGTAAATCACTCCTCAGCAAATGCAAAAAAATGGAAATCATAACAGTCTCTCAGACCACAGTGCAATCAAATTAGAACTCAGAATTAAGAAACTAACTCAAAACCACACAATTTCAAGGAAACCAAACAACTGACTCCTGAATAGTGACTGGATAAACAATGAAATGAAGGCAGAAATAAAGATGTTCATTGAAACCAACGAGATTGAGGACACAACGTACTAGAATCTCAGGGACACATTTAAAGCAGTGTTACAGAGATAAACGCCCACATGAAAAACAAGGAAAGATCTAAAATTGACACCCTATCGTCAAAACTGAAAGAGCTACAGGAGCAATATTTAAAAAACTCAAAAGCTAGCAGTAGACAACAAATAACTAAGATCAGAGCAGAACTGAAGGAGACATAGACAGAAAAAACCCTTCAAAAAATCCATAAACCCAAGAGCTGGTTTTTTTTTTTTTTTTTACAAGATCAACATAATAGACCACTAGCCATATTAATAAAAAATAAAAGAGAAGAATCGAATAGATGCAATAAAAAAAGATAAAGGGGAGATCACTACCGATTCCTCGGAAATACAAACTACCATCAGAGATTACCACACTATGCACATAAACTAGTAAATCAGGAAGAAATAGATAAATTCCTGGACACTTGTACACTCCCAGGACTAAGCCAAGAAGAAGCTGAAACCCTGAATAGACCACTAACAAGGGCTGACGTCAAGGCAGCAATTAATATAGCCTACTGACCAAAAAAAGTCCACGTCCAGATGTGTTCACAGCCAAATTCTCAGACATACAAAGAGGAGCTGGTACCATTCCTGTTGAAACTATTACAAACAATACAAAAAGAGGGAATCCTCCCTAACTCTTTCTATGAGACCAAAATTTTCCTGATACCAAAATATGGCAGAGACACAGCTAAAAAAGAAACCTACAGGCCAATATCTAAGATGAACACAGATGCAAAAATCTTCAATAAAATACTAGCAAACCGAATCCAACAGCACATCAAAAAGCTTATCCATCACGATCAAGTAGGCTTCACTCCAGGGATGCAAGGCTGGTTCAACATATGCAAATCTATAAACGTAATTCACCACATAAACAGAACCAAAGACAAAAACCGCATGATTAGCTCAATTGATGCAGAGAAGGACTTTGACAACATTCAACAGCCCTTTAACCTAAAAACTCTCAATAAGCTAGGTATCAATGGAACATATCTCAAAACAATAAAAGCTTTATGACAAACCCACAGCCAATTATCATACTGAATGGGCAAAAATTAGAATCATTCCCTTTAAAAACTGACACTAGACAAGGATGCCCTCGCTCACCACTCCTATTCAATATAGTATTGGAAGTTCTAACCAGAGCAATCAGGCAAGAAAAAGAAATAAAGGGTATTCAAATAGGAAAGGAGGAAGTCAAATTGTCTCTATTTGCAGACGACATGATTGTATATCTAGAAGACCCCATCGTCTCAGCCCAAAATCTCCTGAAACTGATAAGCAACCTCAGCAAAGTCTCAGGATACAAAATCAATGTGCAAAAATCACAAGCATTCCT
>PVKV010012806.1:52439-64068 GCA_004027835.1 Alouatta palliata | reverse complement strand
CAGCAAAAGAAACAGTCATTAGAGTGAATCGGCAACCAACAGAATGGGAAAAAATTTTTGCAGTCTACCCATCTGACAAAGGGCTGATATCCAGAATCTACAAAAAACTGAAACAGATTTACAAGAAAAAAACAAACAAGCCCATTCAAAAGTGGGCGAAGGATATGAACAGACACTTTACAAAAGAAGACATACATGAGACCAAGAAACATGAAAAAATGGTCATCATCACTGGTCATTAGAGAAATGCAAATCCAAACTACATTGAGATACCATCTCACGCCAGTTAGAATGGCGATCATTAAAAAATCTGGAGACAACAGATGCTGGAGAGGATGTGGAGAAATAGGAACACTTTTACACTGTTGGTGGGAGTGTAATTAGTTCAACCATTGTGAAAGACAGTTTGGTGATTCCTCAGGGACCTAGAAATAGAAATTCCATTTGACCCAGCCATCCCATTACTGGGTATATATCCAAAGAATTATAAATCGTTCTACTATAAGGACACATGCACATGAATGTTCATTGCAGCACTGTTTACAATAGCAAAAACCTGGAACCAACCCAAATGCCTATCGATGATAGACTGGACAGGGAAAATTTGGCACATATTCACCGTAGAATATTATACAGCCATCAAAAACGAAGAGTTCATGTCCTTTTTAGGGATATGGATGAACCTGGAAACCATCATTCTCAGCAAACTGACACAAGAACAGAAAATCAAACACTGCATGTTCTCACTCATAGGCGGGTGTTGAACAGTGGGACACAGGGAGGGAAGCATCACACACTGGGGTCTGTTGAGGGGAAATAGGGGAGGGACAGTGGGGGTTGGGGATTTGGGGAGAGATAGCATAGGGAGAAATGCCAGATATAGGTGATGGGGAGGAAGGCAGTAAGTCACACTGCCATGTGTGTACCTATGCAACAATTTTGCATATTCTTCATATGTACCCCAAAACCTAAAATGCAATAAAAAATAAAAAGAAAAAAAAAGAAAATGAAGTGCATATACACCATGGGGTAGTATGCAGTCATAAAAAGGAATGAGATTGTGTCCTTTGCAGGAACAGGGATGGAGCTGGAGGCTATCATCCTTAGCAAAGTAACACGGGAACAGATAACCAAATACCACATGTTCTCATAAGTGGGAGCTAAAGGATGAGAACACATGGACATGTAGAGGGGAACAACACACACTGTGGCTTACTTGAGGATGGAAACTTCCCTCAGGTAGGCCTCCCTCAGATAGGTCTCCCTGAAGTAGGCCCCAGTGTCTGTTGTGGATGGTGGAGGGTGGGAGGATGGAAATGATCAGAAAAATAACTATTGGGTACTAGGCTTAGTTCCTGAGTGACAATGTGTACAACGAACCCCGATTATATGAACTTACCTATGTAACAAACCTGCACATGTAGCCCTGAACCTAAATTAAAAGTAAAAAAAAAAAAAAGAAAAAAGTACTATCAGGGGTAGTTTGAGACTCCAGGGACTTAATTCCTCATTCTAATTTTGCAAATAAAGGAAATAGAGTTCCCTTTCACGTCTCCAGGTAGCCTTTTGCCTTCCGCAGCACTCACTCACTCTCCCATATTTCCAACTCAGAGTGTGGCAACAGCTTTATCATTAAGACTTTGGAGATGCCGAGTGGAAGAGAACTATGTATAGGAAAAGGGTTGGGGAAGATAACCAAGCAATTGCATAGGTGGTGATCATGCATCTAGAACTCCGATGTGCTGCAGACTGCGTTCCCAAGGTCCGTCCTTCCTTCCGTGACCCAGGCCTAGTCCTAAATGCAGAGGGTGGGGGTAGGGATGGGAGTAAAAGCATCTGGACAACGAAACTGCTGTTGGAGACCGGAGGTGTTGGTGTAAACCCTCTGCTGGCCTCTGGCTGGTTCCTGCGGGTGGGTGCTGGCTGTAGCTGTGCAGGCCATGTAGCAGCTCGACCTTGTTTACAGCTCTCAGGCTAATGAGGATTATCATTTATGCCTGAGAGTATGTAAATTTGGCAGTTCCTGCTCTAAAATAACATTCTCCATCTTTCCGGAAGCAAACTGCTGTCTTAGTAAACAGATTTTCAGTGTATTGTGTTATCATTTAGAAACTTTTCTCTTCTGGTGCCAAATAGCTCTTAAAGATGAGTAATTCATAAAGGATGTTTTATTTACCTTGAACTCAGCTTCTGTTTGGAATAGTATTAGAACACAAGGAACATCAGTAAACCATCGCTGGAAATGTGTGAGGAGCGAAGGCATTGGAATCCACTTCTGTATTTAGATCTTTAGAGACTACTTCTGTCCAGTTCATAGCACTGATTTCTGTATCATTCACTGAGTAACTATGAAGTACAAAGCCCTCTACTTGGGGAGTTCCTTGAGATACAGAAATGAATAACATATCATCAGTCTCTGGTATCTGTGCTTCTACACTTTGGAGAAGGAAATGAAACAAGTATGAATGTAAGAGGCAAGAGTCCCAGGTGCCCTCTGAGAGGTGTGCCATGGGCAGGAAGACCACGTCCACCTGCTTGCAGGGTCCTATGAATGCCACTGAGATGTCGGCGTCTGCAACATAGAATTTATTTAGCCGTAGAAAGGTGGCAGGCATGTCAAGTGGAAGGAACAGTAAGCGCAGAAGAAAGCGTGGGACGCTTGTGGAGCAGAGAGTGGCTTAGTTTGCTTGGAGTGAAGGTCCTATAATCAGACCAGGAAGAAATAAGGCTGGAGCCCCGGTTTGGGGTCAGACTCCGCTCCCAGTCCACACCATTCCGGGAGGGAACTGAGTGCCAATTAAGGTGCTAGGGAGAAGTGTTTGAAGTTTGTACAGCAAGGGAAAGAAATCAATTTGAATAATTTTTCCTAAATAGACAAACTTATTTTGGGGTATTAGGTTAAAAGTTTCTGTGCTTATATAAATTTGGGAATAAACAGGTCCTTGTTGTAAGACTTCTTAGAGCCTTTAATATGCTTTGTGACTTTAGGAGAGGATATGTCATGTCATTTCCAAACATATTTGACCATGAAATCTAGAGGAATACAAACCTAATGTACCTTTTAGGATTCCCTTGGCTGCTTCTTTCTTACCTGGCATTCCCTGCCGAGTTTCACATCAAACCCCATCCGTTCACAGCCTCACATGACCCCTCATTCTGGGCTCTGTTCCGATTGACTTTTCCCTTCGTTTTTGGACTTGGATAAAATGCTGCAAACCGGATGGCTGAGCAGCCACCAGGGGCTCTGTGGCATCACCTGGCAGTCCCCTGTGGCGGCAGCTCCTTGAGAGGTGAACCTTTATTGGTGGAAAACAGGGATGAGCCTTGCCAGGTGGTTTCCCATTCTTTCTTGGTCCATGGACTACTGCAAGGTGTGCTTTCTTCTGAGAACTTTTCAGAGAAGTCACACATGCTTGGGCATGTCCACAGAGTGAGCTCCTGTGTTTTTGGGTCTGCGCTCTTGCTGAAATTGGGGTGACCCATGACTTCACATTTTGAGGGATGCACTAACTCACGTTTTTGCCTGTTACCCTACATCCTGCTGTCCTAGTTTTTTTTTTTTTTTTTGGAGACAGAGTCTCACTCCATCACCAGGCGCCAGGCTGGAGTGCAGTGGCACGACCTCGGCTCACTGCAGCCTCCGCCGCCCGAGTTCAAGCAATTCTCCTGCCTCAGCCTCCCGAGTAGCCGGGACTACAGGCGTGCGCCATCACGCTCAGCTAATTTTTTTTTGTATTTTTAGTAGAAACGGGGTTTCACCATGTTGACCAGGATGGTCTCGATCTCTTGACCTCGTGATCCGCCCGCCTCGGCCTCCTAAAGTGCTGGGATTACAGGCGTGAGCCACCGCGCCCAGCTGTCCTAGTTTTATACTCCCCAAATAAAGCGGCAGCATTTAATCCTTGCCTCAGCCTCTGCTTTCCACAGGACCTGAGCAAAGATAGACTGTGACTGAGTGCTTGAGACGGGTGTTTCACAGACTCACTTTGGAAAACGGCTACGTAGGCTGAACTCAGACATCAAGCATTAAGAGTGGCCAGTTTTGTCCCAGCACTTTGGGAGGCTGAGGCGGGTGGATCACGAGGTCAAGAGATCGAGACCATCCTGGTCAACATGGTGAAACCCCGTCTCTACTAAAAATAAAAAAAAGTTAGCTGGGCGTGCTAGCGCGTGCCTGTAGTCCCAGCTACTTGGGAGGCTCAGGCAGGAGAATTGCTGGAACCCGGGCGGCGGAGGTTACAGTGAGCCGAGGTTGCACCACTGCACTCCAGCCTGGCCCCTGGTGACTGAGTCAGACTCCGTCTCAAAAACAAACAAAAAAAAAGAGTCGCCAGTGTAATAGACCAGACAAGAAATAAAATAGGAAGAGGAAACATCTAGTAGGCAGTTGATGAAGTCAATCAGAACTTGCAGTAAAGCTAGGGTAATGGATTTAAGAGTAGGTCTCATAGAGATAATTGATAAAAGAATGAGCATATAGGCTGCATAAATTGGGGGGATAGGTAGAAAAAAGATACCAGATAGCAACATTTAAGCATGGAAAGAGAGAGGAGGAGGAGCTCTTGATAGAGAAAGGACTGATGGTAGCTGGAGGCGTGGAGTACCAGGGCACAGAACCGCAAGAACCCTGAAGAGGAAGAGTGTCATGAAGAAGAAATTGGTCAGAGCCCTGCATTCCTTAAGTACATGGTCAGTGGTAAGGGAGAACAGTGGGGCACACAGAGGGTATGCTGAGGAGGCTCTGAGAGAGTTTGGTAGGGGAGGGATGGGGCTGTGAAGAGCTGGGAGTTTGATAGGGGAGGGAAGAAAGGTGATAGCTAGACAGTGTATCAGGGTTAAGCACAGTGTAAGAGATGAAATGGGGAAAAGTCTAAAAACAGGTATACCACTTTTGCCTCTAAAGGTGTGGTGTATTTTTTGTCAGTGAGGAAATCTGTTTCTCTCTTTCATTTCCTGAGAAGGGAGGGAAAGAGGTTAGAAGATTGACATCTCAGGGCCTCTACCATTTCTTTGTTGCTAAAGGAAACACAGTATGTGGCTCTTTGTTTTAGCAAAACACTAATGAGCTTTAGGATATGCAAATATGGGCTGCAGAGCGGATTGAGTGGAAGAGAGCTACATTGCTGTGCTAAATAAAGGAAGAGGAATTGCCTTTGCTGGTGGTGCTGGCCTGTGAGAGAAGCAGGGAGGTGTGTAGGGTCATTGGGGGAGAGAGCTGAGGGCTTCACCATTGCCTAACTCTCAGTGAAATGTGCCACACCCAGAGGTGCCTTGGGTGGGAGGGAGGAAGAGGGAGGTAGGATTTAAGTCATACAAAAAAGGCTAAGTTACTGGGTCAACACAGACCTGCAAAAGAGCCCCCCCAGGCCAGGAGTTGTGAGTGGGAGGAAGTGCACCCAGTGAATGTGACCATGAGAATGTGTATCTTAGGAATTAACAGCAAATTGAGGAAGGCTTGAGACTCCCCATGATATATAGAAATAGAGGACTGAAGCAATTTTGTTACCGTATCTAAGGACAGAATAACCTTAACTGTCATCTGGGTGTCATGTGGGATTTCTTCATGTTTTTGGGGCAAGGGGAAAGCAGTCACTGGAGACAGAAGCTGCCAATTCAGCAGAGAGGTGACAGTGCTGGAACCGTTGTGAGAGCCAAAGTAATAAAGAGTTCTGTAAGAAATTTTTTTGTAAGCATTGAGAGTGGATACAGAGTTAGCAGGCATTGTAGTGAAGCAGCAGCATAGTGCTAACTTGAAGAGGAGGAGGAAGGACCCTGGGCACAGTGCAGACATTTGGAGTTTGGGCCGAGGGCCTATCAGGAAGCAATTCTTGGGCATGTGTGAAAACCTTGTTGAAAGAGTCCAGAAACAGTGGCTAAGTCCTAACAGAGAACTCTGCTGTGGACCTAGGGAAAAGGGAGGAACCCAAGAATTTAGCAGTCAAATTGAGGCCTAAGACAGAAGAGAAATTGAGGGAGTGGAGAAAGAAGGTGGCCAGGAAGAGTGGTCAGAGGGGATTTAGAGAGTTTGAGATTTTAAGCATTTGCTGGCTTGTATTAGTCAAGGTTCTCCAGAGAAGCAGAGTGTGTGTGTGTGTGTGTGTGTGTGTGTGTGTGTGTGTGTCTGTGTGTGTGTGCATGTGTGCGTGCATGTGTAGAGATTTATTAGAAGGTGTTGGCTTATGTGATTATGGAAGCTGAGAAGGCCGATGATCTGTCAGCTGCAAAGAGGAGACGTAGGCAAGCTGGTGGTGTATTCAGGGGCCTGAGAGCCAGAGAGCCAAGGGTGTAGATTCCAGTATGAATCTAAAGGCCTAAGAACCAGAAGTGCCAAGTGCAGGAGAAGATTGATGTCCCAGATCAAGCAATCAGGCAGAGAGAAGGCAGTGTGAATCCAATGTCCTCAGCTTTTTCAATCCCCAATGGATTGGACGATGCCTGCCTATGTTGGGGATGGCTGTCTGTTTTACTCAGTTCACCAATTCAAATGCTGATCTCTTCCAGAAATATCTTCACAGACACACCCAGAAATGATATTTAATTATCTGGGCACCCATGACCCAGTCAAGCTGATGAATAAAAATACACTGCCCTTGGAATTTCTTGGGTGTTATCCAGCTTTCCATGTGTAGATGTCAGCTCTCCACATCTAAATTGTAAGCTCCTCCAGGGCAGGGGCCAGATCTTCTGTGTGTTCTCAGTAGCTGACGCAATTGGCTTCCATGTACTAAATGTTCAGTAAAAATGTGTTGAATGGGTCATTGATCCAATAAACGCATGTCTATGCTCTTGAAAAGCTGTGGGTAAATCAATTCTTTGTAAATTGAATCTTATTTCCAATGTTAGTAGGGATGTTCAGCATTTCAAGGAACCCTAGATTAATCTTTTGTGAATTTAAGAGTCCTGTATTCTGTCCTTTTCATTTTACATGTAAGGAAGCTGAGTTACAGGGAAATTAAGTGACTTAATTACAATCTGATTTATCAGTCAAATACAAGGTTTCTTCAAGCAAAGTATACCTGTTACTTAGGTTGAGAGGGATTTGGTGAAAAGCCTAGCTATGGAATTTCTAACACTAGATTCATAACATCATATTTTCAGAAGCATTTATTTTTAGTCTGTAGATATTAAGTTTGTTTACAACATTCTTTAGTCATATACTAATGAGTAAAGGCTGTGCTGAACTGTGTTGCGATTTATGTCAGGTTAGAAACAAAAAATGAAAGAACAGACACAGAAAGTTTCTGGTTAATAAAATTCACTTCTGAAAGCCCCCTAGCTTGAAGCATTTAGTTTTTCTTCTGTGAGGTGTGAGAGAGTGGTGAATGTGACAGACAGGTGCCAGGTCCTGGGATCCTGTAGGATGTGTTCCTAGATTGATTGTTGAGGTGATGAAAAAGTCTCTTCTGTCAGTAGCTTAATGTTAAGTGTGAGAAAGATGTTGGAAAAGATTTAGAGAGACCTTTTGGACACCTCACTCATGGAATTATACATTTTAAGTTGATCAGGTTTATCAACATCTGTATCGGGTTGATTTAGTTTCTCCTTGCTGTGTTATAGAATAAAGTAATTTATTATATGTGAGAGAACTGAGAAAAGAGTGAAGGTAATTTGCATCACTACTTTGGATGATCCAAATAAAAGAATCAAAGCATGCATTTGATTTGCTCTCTTTTCTCTTTGTAGTCATTTTTATGTGTTTTGGCTTATCAAAAATGAGATCAGAGTTGTTATTTACTACAAAAGAAGCTTCTTTTTCTTTTAGGATTTTAGTATCTTAACATGGAGCAGTGAATCAGATGTGGGGACAGGAGATAATTTGTATTGATATTAGATCGAAATTAGCTAATAGCTGTTTTACGGACATCAACTTAATTCTGCACCTCTGCGTGGAGAAATTATTACCCCCTTTTTAGAGATTTGGAAACTGATTTCACAGTTAATGTGGGCCTTCTGACATCAGTGCAGACTGTTCCTGCATACCAACACCACCTCCACGATGCCTCCCCATGCCTTCTTTAGGTTTTACGTATATTACTGTTGGCTGTTGTGAGCACCCTTTGTGGAAGATGTATTAGTCCATTTCATACTGCATAAAGAAATATCCGAGACTGAGTAATTCATAAAGAAGAGAGGTTTAATGGACTCACAGTTCCACATGGTTGGGGAGGCCTCAATCGTGGTGGAAGACAAAGTAGAAGCAAAGGCATATCTTACATGGGGGCAGGCGAGAGAGTGTGTGTAGGGGAACGGCCCTTTATAAAACCATCAGATCTTTGAGGACTCACTATTATGAGAACAGCATGGGGTAAAAACCACCCCTATGATTCGATTGACTCCCACTGGATCCCTCATGACACATGGGGATTATGGGAGCTACAGTTCAAGATGAGATTTGGGTGGGAACACAGCCAAACCATATCAGAACTCAATTATATTATTTGCATAATAGCCATATTGTTTGAGGTATAAGCAAAATAATAAACAGTAACAAATGGAATCTTGATGTTATGCAGAGTTTGTGCTGTGCATGTAACAGTCTGCACTTGACTGGAATCATATGCTTCCTGAACTCCTTACAGGATGCTCAGCCAGGATATACATGAAAGGTACAGTGAGTGGAAAATTAGTTTTCCTATTAGCATAAATACAGATGTGTTGGGGGTAGATGATACACTGTAACAGACTTAGAAAATTGAAAACTAAAATTGGAGTGTAAAGCTTGTAGCAGGTAACCTTAGGCTGTGCTCCCAAGCTGTTGGGGGCACGTGTTCAGATTCTTTAGGTTTCTTCAGTTTTCTGTTATGGATACTAGAGTAAAAGTTTAATTTTAGTTGATTTAAAGCAAAGAAATGGATAGATTTCAACTTTTTATCTCATTTCCTGTTCCCTCCCCCCCCTTTTCTTTTTTTGCTTTTCTTTGAAGTGTGAATGAATAATGCTATAGACAAAATATAAAAGCAAAGGCAAATTATGGATAAATTGGAAAATCAAACCCTGCAGAACAAATATATTTTATTTTTACATGATACAACAAATTTAGTAACATAAACTGTACCAAAAAGTGAATTGACAATTTATTTTGTTTAGCTTGTAAACAATGAATGCTAATAAGTTAGAAGTCACTAATCACAGTAATTCCTTGCTTTATGCAACAGAAATCTATTAATTAAAATGAAAAGCCTAAAGATATTTTGGGGAAGATTCCAAATGTTATAACTATGTGTGGTATCCTCCAGTTCCTTTTAATGTAGTTCTCACCCTTAGCTGCACGTTTAATTCACAAGGGAAGCCTTAAAGATACTTATAATGGAGCGTCACTCCTGGACCTTCACATTTAACTGGTCTGGAGTGAAGGCTGGGTAGCTTTTTTTTTTTTTTGAGACAGGGTCTTGCTCTGTCCCCCAGGCTGGAGTGCAGTGGCATGATCACAGATCACTGTGGCTTTGACCTCCCAGGCTCAAGTGATCCTCCTGCTTCATCCTCCCAAGTTGCTGAGACTACAGGCATGTGTCACCACGTGTGGCTAATTTTTGTATTTTTTAATAAAGATGGAGTTTTGCCATGTTGCCCAGGCTGGTACAGCATTAAAAAAAAACTCCTCAGGAGATTCTAATGTGCAAAGTTAAGAACAACGGTTTATATTGTAATCCTTCTTTAATCTTGTTTTCTTAATTGTTTAAAGGTAGATTCCTGTATTTTAACACTTTAAGGTTGTAATAGTCTGATGAAGGCAGCTCATATCAACCTGTAGGCAGTTCAAGGTGTTGACCTTTATCTTTAATGTTTTTATGTGTCAGATGGCAGTTACTATAAGGATTATGTTTTTCCTTTGCAGCGTTATAATACTGAGTGCCAGGACCTAAGTTTTTGAAATGTTGCAGTAGCCCCTTTTTAAGCTGCTCTGAGCCTGCGGCGCACAGCTTGACCTAGCTGTTAATTTAGTACTTTCATCTGATTGACCTGGGAGGGATCACTGGCCACCTGGGGGAGACCTTACCATTATTAATTCCTGCCTGGATGTCCTTTACATGTCTGCCCCGAGGTTTTGGCATTGGCCACGTTGTGAAAGTCATAAAATTAAAGAAATATTTTGCACTGGCTGTTCACACTGACATTCAGCAAAACAAATTGCAGTAATTGCTGGGGCTTCTTTTGAAAGAACATGTGACTGGTGCCTTTCTGGTGTATATGTAGGTAGAATTTGCAGTGGGTCTCCTGTGCATTGATGGGTGGAAAGTGTTAATGGTCACCATGGGGTCATGGCTGCTGGAAGCTATTTATAATCTTTGCACTCGTGGGGGATGTGTGTATATGTGCAGAGGTGTTCATATATTGCTTTTGTTTGCATTTCAAACATGAAGCTCATTTTAAAAGTACTTGCAAAATTTATCCAAAGGGAGAAAAACCTTTAAATTTGTGATTCTCAAACTTTTTTGAGTGCATCAGGATTAGATACAGGAAACCTGGTGTGGTGTCTGATGTTTGAAAGGACTGGGCTCAATAAATTTCCACAAAAGGTGACTTTTCTTAGATGCCCTGATACAGATGACAAACAAGGTTATTGCTAGTTCAATACAGAAACAAATGAATATATTTTTACCATTTGTGGAAATTACAGTTTTGAAACTAGGAAGCCCTGTGTATCACTATCAGCTGTATTTTTGGAAGTAATGGAGGAAGTATTTCAACCTGATTACTGCCTGTGGAGTGAGGAATTTCTTAGTATTTGACTGACCACCTGCTGATACTTTATTTCTTTAGAGTTCCTCAAGTCATTATAAGAATCATCCAGCAGTTTGAAATCAAAATGATGTCTTACTGTAAAATGTCAGCTATCTATCGTAAAAGATTATGTGCCGTTTAAAAATATAATTGCCGTTTCTCCCCTTTCCCCCACCTTACATTCAGAAGTTTCAGAATAACAGAATCCCTGCAAAATGAGAAGAAACATTCAAGGTTCTAGCCTATGCAAATATCAGAAATCTCCTTCTACTTTAAGTCTTTTAATAGTCCAGATAATTATCACTCTTCTCACTGCCCTTTTCTTTCTCTCTGCCTCCTCGTCATTCTTGCGACATTTTAATGATGCTATTTGTGTATTACTGCTGATGAATTCTGCCTAGCAAAGGTTATTTATTTATTTTTCCCTGAGCTGGATTTTACCCTGTGTTTACTTACGTTGGTGTTCTGTTTCTTGTCCTGACCGCTACCAGACATTCCTTTCCATGCCTTTGTATAATGCACAGCAGGCTGATGAAATGTGGGGACTTGTGCTGTGGGAACCCTGCTTGGGTAAATATCACCGTTTTATATAAAAAACTTTGCTCCGGCTGGGCGCGGTGGCTCACGCCTGTAATCCCAGCACTTTGGGAGGCCGAGGCGGGTGGATCACGAGGTCAAGAGATCGAGACTATCCTGGTCAACATGGTGAAACCCCGTCTCTACTAAAAATACAAAAATTAGCTGGGCACGGTGGCACGTGCCTGTAGTCCCAGCTACTCGGGAGGCTGAGGCAGGAGAACTGCTTGAACCCAGGAGGCGGAGGTTGCGGTGAGCCGAGATCGCGCCATTGCACTCCAGCCTGGGTAACAAGAGCGAAACTCCGCCTCAAAAAAAAAAAAAAAAAAAC